>VXAK01032288.1:0-19189 GCA_013399435.1 Arenaria interpres | reverse complement strand
TACTACAAACAATTTAATAACCTGAATTTCCATTTTACTGTAAAATTAAGTAAAACACACACTATATGAATGTTAACATTGATGGAGGAAGGATTATGAATGACCTTGAAGTATAAGTTTTTCTCTTTTAATTGCAGTGTATCATGGTGAACTGTGGTGCCATGTAGCTATTGTGAACTTGGACAAGAGATTTTTTTTCCTGTACAGTAATTTGCAGACTGTTCTCTTTTGTTTGAAAGGGTGAACAACAACACATAATTGTATTGCACACACAACTGTACGCACATATAGAAAGGAATTTTACACCTCAGAGAGATGATTCTGAGGCCAGAAAATATAAATGATGGAGTCTGCTGGTGACTTTACCATTCCCATCATGTTGTGTATCCCCACCTGAAGTGGTCTTCTCACACTGTCAAAAATAAGTCAGACAAGCAATAGAGTTGTATTGAAGCTATTTTGGGTTATGTCCATTTACTGGTGTCGTTTTACTCAGCTTTAAGACAGAAACTGGAAACAGCCACAGAAAAACTTGAAGTACTACCAAATAATTATGGAAAAATGGAATTCCTGTAATTCAGAGTAATGTGTGATAATGTAAACTATAGTATTTTTTTTAAGTATTTTTTTCCCAATATTAAGCTAGAAAAGTTATGTTCTTGAAGTAGCTTCTTGAAAATAGGATCTGCAATCAAGATATTATTACTCCCTTTTTATAAACTATGTACTAGATGTTTTGAATCATCCCTTTCTTCTCTGAAGTAACTGTACTTCATCTGTGAAAAAAATAAAATCCCTCTTTTATTCTTCCATTTCAAAATGTCCGGAATACTTGAGTTAAAATGATTTACTTACACTATGTTGCATAATCTGTTCTTTGCACTAGTGTTTATTAAATAGAAAGTAGTCCTTTTGGTCAGTCAAGCCAACTAAGATGTACTACATTCCTCTAATACCTCCCATCCATGTTCCAATTAAATCCAAGTTCACTTCACTGGACTTCAGAACATTGACTTGTTATTTGGAGTTTTAAAATAATTAGTGAAACTTGCATTGACAGTAAGGAGTGAAAACGCACAACAGAATTAAATTAAAATAGGACTTTCATAGCCTTTCTTGCCCCAAATCCTTAGAAATGTTGTAAAAACTTTGTGTCTACGTGATACTAAAAACATTTAGAATGACATTTAATCAAGCAAGCATAACATGATCATTAACACGATCTGAATACTGTTATTCCAGTTTCCTGTGAGGAACTGTTAAAGCTGAAAAATGGAAATTCAATTAAATAATAATGAAAAAGAGCTAGATGTGAAGAGATGTGGAAGAGAATGAGTGGATTATTTTCAAACCATTAATGTATTTGAACAAGAGTTCAGATAATGTTCACACAATTAGTTATTTAAATGAGACAAAAATAATTAGAGAACTGGAATATATAAGCCTGTTTTTATACTGGATTCCACAGCGAATATACAGGCATGAAATGTAAAAATGTATTATACTATATATGAAAATAAATGGACCATGTTTCCAAGGGATTTGAATATATGTTTTTCAGTAATTTCTGTATTTCTGTCATTCAGTGTCTATTCTCCCAAGATAATTCATGGTTTTTTTCATATCCATTTTGTCATACTGATAGGAAGAGTGTGCTACATATTCAGACTATATCTAAACATAAAATGATGACGGTAAATTGGTCCCATGATTAAACGAGTATATGATTAGATATAAAAAGTATCAGAATTAGGCATAAAAAAATAATAGAAATTTGTAGTACTTTTCTCAGAAAGCTTATGGCTGTGTCTTTGATGCAAAGCAACAATGAGAAACTGCAGACACTCATGAGTATTTACTGGAAATATCTGTATATAAAAGAGAAAAAATGAGTCAGAGGGAGAGTATAGCTTTCCATTATTAAGTGGTAAATAAGGTCTCATTTAACAGTCTTTCTAGCATGTTACAGACATACCAGAGTGATTGAAAACATCTGTAACTCTGGCAAAGTTGATTTCAGCTCTAGTTGCCAAAACCATCTTACAAAGTACTTCATATTTGATAGGGAATAGTGATACACATTGACTTTAAACTGCAGGGACAATTGAGATGGCAGTTGGACCTGTCGGGCAAAGTTAGCTTGTGTAGCTAATACTCATGTGTAATCACACAAGGGTAATAGAGAAGGGCTTTGGTCTGTGGTTCCAGTAGTGGCCATTGATATGGCATAAGTCACTGTCATTGATTCAGTTGAATTTCTCAGAAATAAGAATGTCTGTCAAAGGGTTCATTTATCTTTTGATTCTGTGAAGGCAATAATTTATATAAGAAAGTGATTGTTTATTTTATCTCCTTTTCACATAAATGCTACACACAAATTATTCTGATTTTATGTAATATTTTTTAATATGCTAGCAACTTGTAATATTTTTTGAAAATCAACTCACTTTATAAGTTGCAATATAAAATATACATCAAATTATCAAGAGAATCCTTATGTTTACTACAGGTTTAACAACAATGTTATAAGGATAGAATTAAACCAAATCAGTTACATTAACTGTCTATTGAGTATGAAGTCTTGGTTTAAAATTGTGTCAAGTTGGAGGATACTTACAGGGTGCATCAGCTCCTTATAAAAACATGTTTACAAAAAATTAACATTATACTGTATCTTACAGAGCAGGGGATTTGGCTCAGAAATAAGACTCTTGAATTTGGGAGTCTACATGTGAGCTGGATATCTGAAATTCACCTGTAGTCTGTGGAGCTCTAGTAAATCCAGTCTGCCAGATAACCTGGCAGTTCATCTACCGGGGTTGCCAGATACAAGAGGAGACCTGCATCTCTGGAGCTATAGGTGGCGAAGGAATACCCTTTGTCGCTACGATGACACCAAATGCCTATGTGAGGCAACTGACTCTCACAACAAGCTCATATGTAGACATCTAATGGATAAACAGCTACATTTAGGTGTCTTACTCCTTACATACAGAAGCAGCTCTCCACATCAGATAGTGAGCTTCTAGGTATGGGGAGATACAAAATGAGCCTCTATTATACTTAAAGAGTAGATTTACATTTCTTTAAATATATGTTTTACCAGGGGAAAAAGTCATTTGACTATATATTTTATTTTGCTGCAGCTGAATTTTGTCACCTTTAAACATAGCAGTAATCTGGATTAGTGCTAGTTTTCATGTAGATTGGGGCAAAATAACTGTCTAGAGTAATTAAATTCTATTGTCATCCTTATAATATTTGCTTTTTATTACCGGTTATCACACAATGTACCAAAAATTGTCACTTTTTAATTTTATAGTTATACTGGAAGCCATTATTTGTTCACAAATGGTGATGTTGTCCTGCTCACTGTGTCTGTTGTAGTTAAGATGAAGAGTAGATGTTGTTAACAATTTTCTGAAAAAAATTTACCTGCTTTTAGTTAAAATGACTGTAAAATATAGCTACATTTGCTTCCCCCTCAGGTGCTTTTAAAATGATGATGGTTTGCATCTGGTTCCACATGACCCATGGTCTCTCCAAATAGTTTTGTTGCTGAAGGTTATAATTTGCAACTAGCTATTAGACAAGCTGCAAGAGGTATATCCAATACCAAAGCTCAATAGCACAATGGTACCTGTCTATGAATACATTGAAGGCAAATGTGATATTTTTCAGTGAGTATATGAACATTTTCAAATTCCAACAGGGTTCTGCTAACCAGCTTCCTTCTTACACACTAATTGTAGAAGAAACAGTTTTATTTACAAGGGAAGAGGGATACTAATTTTCCTTCCTGGTTTTGTCATTTATGATCTTCATGGAAATCAACTTTAATATTAAAATTACTGACAAGTTAACCTCTTCTGTTCCACAGCTTTTGAGATCCTATTACTAGCATTATAAGTGTGAGTCTGTTAAAACTACAAAGTATCACAACTTTTAGTTTAGTGTGAGTGTTTGTGAGTATGCTAAACTACAGCATGTGTAAACAATACATTAAGGTATTTCTTTAGTGCCATATATCACCAGGAACTCGAGCTCTAGTGGCTTTCACAGTGCAGGGATACATAGATTATAGACAGGTGGTACCATGGCCCACAGTGGTGCTTTTAAATCCATTTCTGCTGCAATGTGCTGTGTTAAATGACAACTGTTGCGATTTCCATTAACAGATTTCACTGCTTCCAAGAACTCTCAACAAATAGTTTCCCAAAAAGTGACCTTTAGAGCTTTTTCGCAAGGCTTTTATATAAAATTAAGCTTTATATATAGTTAATACTATACTGGGAAAAAGTAATTTTTTTAATGACTGTGCTTACTTTACACATTAATTTTCTTCTGCTGTTCTTAAACTTTTATCCAGCCCTTGTAAAACCTTCTGTTGTTAATAAGAATCATATTATAAGTAGCTTTCTAAAACCCTTTTTTTTTTTCTGGTTAATATGTTGGCTTTTCCATCTTTCCTTATTAGTAGAAAGTGTAGCATGGAAAATACAACTTTAATTAGATTTATTATCTCAAAGATATACTTTAGGAATCCAGAGAACACTGGGACTGTGTAGAATATGGAATTAGATAAATTACTGGGTTTGAGTTTATGTATCACCATACTACCACACACTTTCTTCAGCATTTGTTGAAAATGCCAATGCTGTTTGCAAATGGCAATGCTGCAATTGACACATACATTATATTTAAAATATTAGGCTTTTTTTTTAAAACCACATTCTTAAAATTTCCACTTGAGTCTACAGAATTTTACTTAATCTTTGAGGATAAATTTAACTTCTGGAGCTATCAGGGAGATTACAGGAGATATGGACCATCGATCTCTGCTTTGTATAGCCACATGCATTCTCTTATTTGGGTAGTAGGTTTTTTCCTGACAGTGGGTCAGTTTATTCATTAGCATGCCCTAATGCTATTTTTTATAGCATCCATGAAAGCATTCAAAATTATTTACATCACTGAAGAGAAAGCATGATTTGCAATTTATGGTTCTTTATATTCTATACGAGAAACACCAGAAAATGTACCCACTTATTCACCAAAGAACATCCAAATACTATGTTAATTGCCTGAATTTTTTATGCAGGGCAAGTCTAGAAAACATTAAAAAATGTAGATACTTTAACAGTTGAGAACAGTTTTGACTCCGACCATGAGGGATGCTGCAGACATGATTGTAATATCATTACTACTAATGAAATATTCTATAATATTTAGTATATATGTATTTTAACGTAAAACCGCAGCTAACTATGGTGTAGGGTCGCACATGAAAACATACGCTTATCCCCAGCTGTTTCAGGTCCTATTAGCTTAAGGTGTTTTTTGTTACAGGAGTTTCTTGGTGGCCTTAGCTTTTGTATGTAAATACAATGAAAAGTGCTTTTTAGAGTAGAAATGTTGTTAAAGGAATAGTTTTCTGAGAAAAATAGCATGTGCATTTCTGTATAATATGCATGGGATTTCATCAATCTGAAATTCAGAAATTATAGATATCAAATCTCTGGATGAAACTGGGTGAAATTCCGTGACTTTTTTTCCTGAAGAAGTCCAGGCTGGATGGTTTATACATTTCTGGTGACTTTAACTATAAATTTGTGTGAAAAGTCTGAAACAGCTTTCATCCATAGTATCTAATTTTACCATATTTTCTCAGAGTAATATAACTGAAACTTACTGTTTTGAAAAGTCTCTCCTGAATATTAATTTTTATTATTTTTTTAATAACTATAAGTTTTCACAGGTCTAACTCTGGGGAGACCTTAATTGTGTTCTGAACTTTACTTTTAAATGTCTGTGTAACTGTGCCAAATTATATCTTTTCTGCAAAGTTGCACATAATTAAAAGTATCTTGCTTTGAAATGTAATCTTTATATGCTATATGTAATTGCTTTTCATTCTGCCTTTAACCTTAGCCATCTAGTTAAATGTTAACTCTGCAAAAAGCTATTGTTGCCTTTACGTTTTAAATGTGGTAATGAAGCAAAATGATTATTTTTTGTGTGTGGATGTTTCTTATACTCCATGTTCCATGGCATTAGTTTCTGTCTCTACACATTTGAATTGGGGTGTGTGACATAGCAGCTGAAGAGGTTGAAATAGCAACACCACATCCTTCATTGATTTTTTTTTTAAAAGTCAAAAAGAAAGAAGTATGAGAAATAGTCAAGTTGCTGTAGCTATTTCATTTTGTGTCCTCAAATAATTCTGATGTAAGTTCCTGGAGGAAAAAAAACCCCACTAAAATTCTTTGTGAATATTGAGGGCGGCAGGGCTGATGTCTGCTTTGCCATCAAATCAAAGCATTTTTCACTAAATTCAGGGCTGAATAGGTCTAAAATTCAATGTGTTTTTCAGATAGTCACTTAAGAATGTTAATTTCTATTGACATATTTGACGTGAACATCACTACTCCACTTGCAAAAGTAGTTTCTCAGTATAATTTCCATAAACATCTACCACAAAGAAAAGATTTTCAAACAATTTTGAGTACAGAAATAATATATGTTTTCTGCAGTGGCAGCAGATAATGATTTTTCACATATTTTAGTATTGGTGCAAAAAAAATCTTGGTTAAAAATGTTTGTAGATTTAATTTCACCTTTTATAATTTTCCTTAGTCAGTTAGACCTATTTCTGTGTTGGCCACAGTGTACTGTTGGCAGTCCAGTAATACATGTTAAATAGGTTCATCAAATTTGGTCTTCACTGAAATGATTTTGTAGAGCAGAATAGTGTAGCTGCCCAAATGTCTTACGGTATTTTCAAAAGAGATCCTGAAATGCGGTGTTCTCTTACCCCTCCATTTAGCATGTTGCCACCTGTAACAAATCCTAAAATGCTGATAGCATGTTCAAATTTTGCATTGACTTTTCATCTAGTTTGAATGCCTGATATGTATTCTTTGGAAGAGATGGATTTTTAAGACTGTGAATAACAGAAAGGGTGCATGGTCTGTGCTTAAGTGTTCATGGAGAGCTCCTTGAGGAAAAGCGGAGCTGAAGGGAAAGGTTTTTTATTCCTTCACAGATCTAGTGTGGTTAATAGTTCTAACCAAATGTTTGATACCGAGTGCTTCGTAACTTGCATATGTTACTCTCCTTTCAATATCATGTCATACATGCAATTGTTACTTTCCATTTTTATTTTCTGAATACTGTAAAATCCCAAATATAAATGGATTAGGGTGTTTCAGGGTATTATTACTGTTGAGGAAGGAGCAAATTTCTTCCACTGACATGATAGATGCAGGCTAGCAAGCATCTCCACTGCAATTTTGATATTTTCTTAGAACCTTGTGTCATGGCTAATGCTTCTTCATTTTATTTACTTGTGACACTTTTGATGGAATTTGTTATATAAAGATTTGTGACTAGAGTGAATCCCAGTGTCACAGATTCATCATTGAAGAGCAGAGTTTAATTTTACTCTGATTATTCACAAAACAGCCTGAAATCTATTGCACCTCTCAGTTTTCTGCTATGACACATCCTTATGTATCCCTAAGCATACAGAGGTTATAATTAAACTGAGATAAGCTATTAATTGCACTTTCTGAAGAAAACAAATATCTAAGTTTTCTAAGGTAAGGCTGAAAGAAGCATGGCAAAAGGTAAAGAAAAGCTATGTAAAACTCTGATGTGCTAATTCCTCTTTATTTACTCTTTCTCCAAACCTGCTGTGTAGTTATGGAGCAATTGTTTAAATAAAACAATAAAAGAGCAGACAGCTAGATGTTTGAAATCTATTTTGCAAATCTTTTCAAATCTACTTCATTTTTTTGTCTGACAGAAACATTTGACGTAACGAAACCTTGGTCCCCCATGATTAGAAACCTGGGTGGTTTAATTTCCATTGTCCTCTAAACATTGCACTAAAAAAGCTCCATACAATTAGCATCTTCATCAGAATGAGCATAAGCTTAATCCAGTATATTCTTTTGTATTTATTTTTTAAAAAAACATTTCTAGGATTTTCATTATGAAAACAAATTTAATGCTATTACTCTACTATAAAAATGTGATCTTCCTTTTGTGCATTTTGTGGCAAACACAAGCATGAACTAAATTCATTACTGTGTAACAATTTAATGTGAGCATTTCCTGCAGGAATCTGTGGAGATCCTCTTCGACCTTGTTGCTCTGTCTACATTTTCGATCTGCTGGATCTGCTGAGCTTCTCCTTATCTGCTTTTTCTGAAAGCAGAGGCTTAGCTTTGCTTTTACAGTATCACACTGACCTAGAATTTTGCAGTGATGTCACCTGTTTCAATCCTTGCCACATGAATTCTCCCGCACTCCAGAAAATTTCCCCTCTAGCCTTGCAGGGTTTTCTTACCTGTTGTTTCACCAAAGAAAAGTTTTGAGTAACACTTCTTTATATCACTCCTTAAGCATCATTCCTGTCACCTTCCCCACTGGTTATTAAGCAAGTGATAATAAATTTTTAGTCTTTCAAATCTTTTCTTTTTTCCAACTTTTTGGTCCAAATAATTAAAGAAAAATAATTAGGACAGTAAAAAAATAAAATTAAAAAAAAATAATTAGCACAGTCTGCTACACAACTGTTGTCCTGGTACATCGCATAAATGCTGGTACGCTACATGAATCCTAGCATCCTCACTGTGTCGTAACTCCATTCTTGGGATTCAATATTGAGTACATGCCCTCACCCCAGCTCCATGTCTGTTTTTTTAATGGAAGAGAGACTCGGGCTGCAGTCAGGGAGGGAATGACAGTGCTCTCCATGAGATCCTGAGCGTAAATAACTGTAAGACATGGTATTCAGGGCTCACTACATAACACAACTGCTCTGCACTTAATCAGCATGTATGGAAAGTTTCTCTGTTACTGGAGTTATTTTTGGGGGACTGTAAAATGTTTTATATTCATCAGTAAATAGGAATCACAGAGCATGCCTGACACAACAGCAAACACATATATATCGATATATTACACAGAGCTATGAAGCTGAAGAACATGTCTCAGACAGTGATAAATGGATCTTCTCATATCTTCTCTACTTTATTCCAGGGAATTACAGAATAGGAAAGCTCTGCATTTCTAGCAAAGGTTTCGTGGATTTCTTATTTACCACATATTCCTCACAAAATGTAGAAAAAAGGGAGAAAGAGGAGATGGGATGACAGCCAAAGAAATACAAGCTGAGAGGAGAATAGAAGGATGGCAGGAGCCAGATGTGTGGCTGAGCATATTTCACAATAGTTTGCCTACATATCTGAAAATTCCAGGAGATTAAAAAACTGGAAAGTTATTTGTATCTGGTTAGTTTAGGGATTGTCCGTAGTCAGCATGAGATTAGACACTGGATAATTTCAGATTGGATTTACTGACATACATTTGGCAACCTGTTTATGGAGCTTAACAAATCAATGGAATACAACTCTCACCAGTCTCTGTTTCAGAATGTTAAGTTAGCTAATTCCGTACTTTATACACACCAACTTCCTAAAGTAAAGAACATAACATGCATTTAAAGTCACAGTTAGCTCTTTTACATTGTAGAGCTCACTATTACTTGTACAAAGGGTATCTGTGAAAATCTTAACGTCTAATGTTTAATTTGCTCACAGTGTGCATACAGTGCCTTTCATGAGACATCAGAAAGAATACATCTCTTTGATCTGATATTTTGGGATTCATAAACTTTGAAATGTATGCCATCTTATCATGCATTGGAGGTATAAATTCAGGTTTAAGAATATAGTTGAGTATCTTTCTTTCTGTATCAGCTTCAGGGTCATTTGATATTTGTCAAATGAGCGTTCATGTGTATCAAGATAATTTCACTGCAAGAATCAGTCTTGTTGATTCTTTATCATTTACAATCTTCTTGTGCATCCATCTTGATGAAAATGCAAAACACATAACCATTATTCTTTGGTTTTAATCTGCTCGAACAATGTATTGTTTTATCATTTGTTTAGTGTGCATCTCTGGAATGATTACACAACTTCGTGTATATTTGTTAAATATTACATGATTTGTTAGGAACATCTATGTCCACTAACTCTCAAACCAGATTTTAAATAGTATAACAAGATGACAGTATTATGCTTTATGGCTATTACTCCCCATAATCAATTTTTTAATGTATGAATAGGACTTACATGCTGCAATTGAATAAAAGATTTGCATTAATGGCCTAAGCCAATAAATAAACTCAAATTTAAGCTTCAATAGATTAATATTGATTAATCAATATTCCCATTAACATATGAACTAGAAAATGTGTCATTTGTATTATCATATTGCATCACCTCAACCCAACACTGCACATGATGCAGCTCTAACAGTATTCTGCAAATTCATAGTAACAAGACAGTAAAAACTAATGGCTGTGAGCAGTTGCAACATGAACCAAGATTTTTTTTGGTCTGCAATAACATGAATCAAGTTATTTGCCACTCAGAGGTCTATACTGGCTCTCCATTGTCAACAGGCAGAACAAGGTCCCCAAGCATGACAAATGTATTCTACATTTGTTACTGATAGACTATGAAGAAAATTTTTACCATTTTGCTACTGGTCTGCTAACGCTGACATAACAGCTTAGTAATAAAATATTTGTGAGAAAAATAGGAACAGAGACTGTGCTGGGGACATACAAAGGATAAATGTACCTTGGTAAATGCTTACCTAAGTAATTATATCAGGAGATTTTTAAAATCAGGTGTTTTTAATTTGGCGTAAACAAGTTTCCATCATATGACTGTACTAGAAATAAATATAAAAATTATTTTACTTGGGATTCAAAAATGTAAAAATTATTTTGGGTTTGATGGGGCAAAATTAGCTACTTATACTTCTTTGGGATTTTGATGGAACATGTCAACATTAGGAAATATTAAGTAATTTTCATTAATATTAATAGGGACTATCAATGTATACGTGGAATTATTCCAAGAGGAGTTGTAGAGGGCTTGTTTTACTTGGTTCAGTCCATAAAAAATGACATTTACATTGTACCTGAAGAGTGTAGTTTGGACATCTTTAATCATCTAGAATTCTCGGTTACAAAAAAGAAGAAAAAGAAATTATATGTATGATGAATCAGAAAATAGCTATCACGTTAGATTATTTTCCAAACTAATCCTAGAATAAAAACATTATTTCAGAAGTTCCACCTATGAAGAATATTATTTATAATTTAAAAAAATATATTAAAAATGTATTAGTGAGTACCATATCCTTGATTTTCACTGGAGAAATCTGTGGAAAAGAGTGACTCCCAGTAGCAATGTCCTTGAAAAGTATTAAAATCTTGACTAAATGACTACATGTGGTTCAATATTTTAAATATAGACTTTAATTCACTCTACTGTGATTTGATTTCAACAGACTGAGAGTTAGATTTAAGTTGGGATTTCTTCAGTTTGTGCATGTAGATCAGGGCTTTGATATTATTTAATTGTTGTTCTGGGGTAAGGTTCATTTCCTTTCTGGATTTTTACTCATATCCTATTTATCTGTTGTATTTTCATGTTTTGTACAATCAGTAGCACAGATGGTGATTTTAATACCGATACACTGGATAGGAAAATCTAATAAAACTGACTATACATGCAGAATAGTGAGGTTTTGATAACAGATGTGTCCAGTCAAAATAAATCTAAACAATCTCAAAGTCTCTAGAAGAGTATAAAATTTCATTTGGGGAAGACTTTTTACCCAGAGGGAAATATATTAATGTAATCAGAAGAGGAAAATGGATTTGCAGTGCAAATAGCTAAATACTTCATTTTATTGTGAGCAGGATTTTTTAAACTGAATTACATAGCTTAAGCATGGGTATTTTTCAATTAAATGCTATCTACTAAGAGGAACTACACAAAATCCTAGAGGCACATTATTTTATTTATGATCAACGTCCTGTATACTAAAATTATGTTTGTATGTATATACATATATAATTGTATACACAAAGAGTGTGTGTGTATATGTATAAACTATCTGTAAATACATTATCTTATATACCATATCTATATACACACTATGTATATATATTTCAATAACTCATATATTGATGAAAACAATGAAGATCATAATGTTTTTGCCAAATCCATCCTTAGCTCTGACCAACTGGGAATCAGTACCTGTGCTACCAACAAACTCAAGGGCTTTTGTACCCTGTTTTCAGTATATTGCTTGTGTCTTTGTGAGACTAATAATAAAAGAATAATATTTTTTCTACTATTTTGTTGAGCTTGGTTAGGAAAAAAAAAACCAAGATAAATTAGTCAGCGGGTTTCCAATATACACTATAATACAACCATGTAATTGATATTTTCTATGATGTTTCCGTTGTGTTGCCTCTGTAGAAGTCAATTCTTTCGCTGTATCATAGTTCATACCATTTTTGTGACAGATTAAAAGTAGCACATTTGTGTTTACTTAGGTAGGGGTTTCTGAAGAAAATCTACTGAAATGTACCTGGTAATCTTCTGTGAAAAATCTTGACATATATTCTTTTTCATAATAGCAATTGCACAATTGCTTTAAATTTCTCCTATTCTGTTTACAAAGTTGTGTTGCCAGTACACCATAGAAATAAATGATGCATGCTGTAGACTATGTGCAATAGCACAAGACAGTAATCTACACAGTGACACTGTGACAATTTGGTTCAGAATTCATAATGAAGCAGAGAGTAATAAACCCTATTGCTGTATTACTACATTTAAAGTATAAAAATGACTGCTGATCCAGGCCCTTAGTGTTCAGAAAGAATCAGGGCTCAGTGATGGTGTAAATGGATGGCAGGAGGTCCCGCGAGTGGTCCCCTGCTGCAGCCAGCTGACTGCCACAGCTGTGGGCTACCCTTGCACAAACAGAAATGACCTTCATGGGCATGTCAATAAAACACTGATAGCCAGGACCTGTCAATAGTTGTCACAAGCACAAACTGTTAACAGTAAAAGATCACACATGTAATCACATGTATTTTCATGTTTTCTGGTTAAAATTATGAATCTGCCACAGATTCACGCAGTCATCCTCATATGTTGTCATTCATTATTTGCACTTCAGTGACATGAAAGCAGAGCCTGAAAGTGCTAGCCACCATAGAAGCAGGGTTACAAAGAGAGTCAAGATTGTAAGAATAAAATAATCAAGACATACGAGAAGCTACAGGAGCAAGATGGTTTTGCTTTTTTTGACAGAACTTGAAGACTTACATAACCCATAAAATAACTGTAAGCAAAGGCTGAAGCTCAGTGTAGTACCTCCCCCTTTTGCCACAAGGTAAAGACTCCCTGACTTTTTAAGTTAACTGTCTTTTAGAGCACTGATCAGCTCTGATCAGCAAAAAGTATTGCTGTAAATCTGAATGTACATTCTCTTGCAGAGCCCTCTAGCAAATGCTGGATTTCTAGTAATGATAAGGCAATGCTTCTTGGCCATTAAGGAGTAAAGAGTGTAGAGATTCTATTTTAATTTCCACTTATTTGGACTCCATATAGCACAAACGTACCAGATTTTCTTTCATTAGGCCTACTACTTTTGAATCTCCTAGGGTTATAAAGACTCCATTAAGAGGATGATTTCACCTTAATGAGTATTTCTCCATGGCAATGAAAGCTAAACAGCAATATTAATAAAGGTCAACAATCTCAAAAAGGAACAATGAGAAGAATTTATGATGTAAAGATGTTGAAAACATGTATTACTCATAAATCCTACAAGTTTTTTCTTTGAATAAAGTAATATTTTTTTCAACATGTCAGGACATATTTTTAAAGGTCTCAATTGTCTAAAGTTTCTGGAAAGCTCACCACTTAAATAGGAATAAAACACACTGAAATCCAGGCAAATATAAAATAAACCTAGCTGAAGTTGTCAGACAGACATGAACACTTAGTTTATGAGTGAATTTTCAGAGTGCTATAAAAGCCTTCCTTCCAAATTTGTCTGATTGTTTTTAAGTAGTTGAATGGGAGAGAAAATGAAGTGCTAAGTTAAAAAAAATATATATATGCTTTTTATTCCCCCCAAAGTGAGTCCAAAGTGCATTGTTAGTGCTGAAGGTTTCATTCCCCACCTTCCAAGTAATTTTTGCAACCTGAAACGCCTTTTCTCTTTTGTTTTGTTCTCTCAAAGTGTGGATAATGTTGATTACAATGCTGTGTGGTCCATAGCTATTTTAACTCCTACCTGTTGTGAAAATACAGCTTTAAGTCAGTATCTACGCTTTTAAATATAACTGGTTGCAAAGCCCAGAGCTTACTTTGCTGAATGGAAGAAGTAAAGCATTTCAGCACTAAAGGCATCTTCAGGGAGATTCGTTTCTATGTGTTGTTTCAGAAGACTCTGTATGGATTTATGAAAAGTTTGGTTTATGAAGTCAAAATATGCATTTATGCTAGCCTGAAGAGCATCTTGCATTCAGTCTCTCAAATGCGATGTATCTAGCTAGTCATCAATTTTACGTGGTTCATTTGATATTGAAATGTACTCAGATTTTAGCTACCAGTCTGGGAAGAAAGAATGCCTTCACTGCAAGCCAAACCTCACTTTTCCTTGTGTTTTTATTAGTTTCAATTTATACATGGATAGCTCCAAAACTCTATATTTGCTTGTCTGTTGGAAAAAAAAATAGCCGTTTCTTGTCTTAATCCCTTCAAATTCAGACACTTGGGTAGATGAGAAGGAATTTCCATTATTAGACAATTCTGTGAATCTTAAGACTTTCATCTGCTGTTTTCTGGTAAAGAATGGTGAAAAGGTGGTTGAGTTACACACACCATCTCTCCCCCTGGTTTTTCAGGAACACTTTAGTGGTCTTCTTAGTGGACCATCTCACTGGTAAAAGTTTCATCACTGCTATTCAAAGATAAGGCAAGGTCCCTATTTGAGCTCTTCCTTTGATCAATGAGAAAATGAAGCCAACCAGAATTTGTGACTCAATCCCGTTCATTACTGGAAATAATTAAAACATTGTTGATCTTCAGGACAGGCTAAGAAAGTAATCATTAATGGATGACTAAATAGAGTTGGTTCAGTAATGTTGATAAATATACACATTTTTATTGGGAAAGGAAGTCTTGTGAGCATTTAAATGGTAGGTGTCAGGATGACATCTGCCAAAGCCACCTAAGCCAGTGCACTGCTTTATGTATTTAAATTCAAATAGGTCTTGTTGCAACGTGATCAAGCTGCTAATCCTGAGATCCTTTTGTCGTGCTCCAGGAGTGCCTCTTCAGGGCAGCTAGCACTCGGTTGGAACCTCTGCTTCTCACCACGAGAGCTTGTGATTTAACTGCTGTCCTGCAGAGCCTGTGGTTACATCCACTTCTGTGCTATCTACTGGAAGACCCTCTGGCTTGTCACCTGGCAAGGTTTCTGATGAGACCCTGCAAACAGTCACTATGTGTTGTAACTTAGAAGTGGTTTCTTTCAAGCAAAATATCATATATTGTGCCAAATGTGCCATGTCATGATTTTGCCTTTTCTGCCTTGTTTCTTATCTCATTCCAGGGCATATAATGCAACATAAACAAGTACACAGGCAGGGACATGTGCAATACTCATATGTATGAATTTTGGGGTTTCCTCCAGTTCTTCAGCTATGTATATATTTAGGCATATTTGAAAACAGGACTGTTCAAGTGGAAAATGTTTAAAGCCTAAAATGTCAAATCTTCATGCCAGAAGAAATGAAAAATCTTAATAATGTGTTTATTTTCAGGCAAAATGTAATTGCTCATTCAAAACTTGCCACTATATTGTAAAAAGATCTCTCCATTCAAATATTTTCATAATACTTTGACTACTTTTAAACCATGGCATTATAACACCTACATAGAGTTCTAGCTTGTGATTTCTGAAGTGGTCTGCCATGCAAACTTATCAGTGGTTTATTCAATGATGTGAATGTGTGAGAAAACATATGCAGGTAAATGCATACTATGCTATGCTGGAATTGCTGGAACTTGGCAATCATGAGGCTGCAAGTGATTACAAAGTAAGAAGGACAAGGAGCACAAGCAGGAAAATGGGGAATGGAAAGACTGTCAGACACCACTGCGACAATTTATTTTGGCTTTGGTTTGGGAATTGCAGTAACTTTGTAGGCTGGAGGACTCTGCTAAGAAAAGTCAAGTCCCCACTGGATTTTTCTCTATACTCGTGGCAAAAGGTTTCCTCTGTACTTTAAAGAGTCAGTTAGCCTCAGTCTTCAAAACAATTTATGTTTTGAATGACTATAAGCACGGTTCTTGGGGATTCTGGGTCTCTTGTGTTTTAATTGCCCAGTTAGAGTTCAGAGAGTTGCACAGACAACAGAATTAATGATTGTGAGGAGTTAGGTATCATGGCAAAGAGTGTGATACAGTTTTGTAAGTAGTAGTAGGTACAGGATTAGAATAAAATGTGATCTCTTAGAGCAGTGGAGATGTGTCTTTTCAGCTATAAATCAAAAATTATAACATCCCCTGCCCCTATACCAAAGAATGCATTTCTGTGCCTCAGGTACCACAGTTCTTAGTTTTGCCTCCTAAATGTAACTCTGTTGAGGTGCAAACTTGTGTACAGCAATTCCCGGGCACGTACTCATGCTGCTTCTGATGTTCTGCTGATAATCTCAGACAGATAGGATGGAGGCACAAATGTATTAAAGTACTGCAACTAAATCTGTCACACCTCAACTGACAGAGTCACGAAAATTGCAGTAAACGTTGAAACTATGCAGTGGGATTCTAATTAAATATTGAAAGTCTCTTTTGAATAGGATTATTAGAATATTCCTTTTTACTTATGGAGAAATACAATTAAAATAAATATTTTGACATATCCAAGGTTTTAATGTAAATCCTGTTCTTACAATCTACAGCAGGCAACCAGGTGACCCCCACTGAATGAGATGCATCCTTCCTAAACCTGTCCTTGGGAGCACATAGTGTCTCACACAGTTGTCTTAGTTTTACTAAAATGCTCTTCCCCTCATGAAAAAATTTTCTTTTATAATACCTGTTTTTTCTCAGATTCAAAAGTGGATCAATTTGTTTTTCATGAAAATGTTTTGCAAGTGTGCCTCCCATGGTGTGTTTTTCACCAAAGAGTGAAACCTATAAAGTGTACTGTTTATACAATATAACGATAACACAAAATGCTTATTACTATTTTAATTCCTTTCAAAAGTTATATGTCAAATGTAAAGCAAATGTATGTGCATTTCTGGCCATAGAACTAAAATAAAATACTAATAATGACAAATTTATTGTACAGTTGAAACCATTTCAGTCTCCCTATTTAAATATCTCTGAACTCTCCAACCAGTGGCTTCTGAAAGGCTGTGTTGAGGTTAACACAAATTAGAAATATAACTGGAAAAGGCTATATTTATGTTTAGGAATCAGGATTTGCATTTCCATTGAAACAGAAGGAAATCACCTCAGTCTCTAAGCATCATTTGTTCCATGTGCTACACTTAATATTTACCATATGAAATAATAGGCATTGCTTAAAACTTAACACAAGCTTTAATTAATGCAAAAATCAAAATTAAAGCAAAGTCAGAAGGTGGACCAGGAGTCTGAATTATGTTCTCAGTAGACTGAAATCTGGTATTTAACACTGTTTATATATAGGTTGTTATGACAGAATAATGTAGGAGGATATCCAAGCAGGCAATTTCACTGTTCTCTAAAAGACTTACATAAATAAGAGCTGGTTGGAAAACTGACACAATATAGTTACAAGAAGTTTAGTTTTGCATATTATCCATGTGAAAAGAAACACCTCCTTGGTAAGAGATTAACGAAAAATCCTTCTAGATCTGTCAGCTGTAGCAAAGTAAAACATGGTTATCAGTGAGTTTAATTACCTAGGACAGATTTGTTTCAATGTTGGAAGATCAAATAAACAAGCTCAGTGGTTTAAGGTAGGCCAATTTTACAAAAAACAGCTTTCAAAAGCTTAAAACGCATTTAATGCGTTACATTTTTTAAGTGACCCAAGTTCTTACTGGTTTTGGGGGGCTGTTTAACATATGAATGTGTGTTTAGAGTCTCTGTTACCAACAGAACAGTATATTTATAAAACTATTTAAAATAATGATAAAATAAATTCAAATTAGAAAAACTTAATTAATTGAAGAATACTCCTACTGTTTTAAATATTAGAAAGAATCCTACAAAAAGAAACCTCTGGCCTTATATGTTTATTACCTAAATTAAATTTCTTTATATCTGCACTTACTGTAATCATTTATTCAATGGAAAACAAAATTAAATCATGATGATTACTAAATCCTTTACTGAGTATGGTTTTAAATACAATTTAAATAGCAAAAAAAATTAAAGAGAAAATCAACAGAGAAGTTGATTATGCAACTATTTTAAAAATTAGAATGGAATTTCATTTAGCCTACACAGAGACCATATACTTTTGAAAACAAATAACTAATTTCAAGATTTTCAGCTCAGTTATTGTAATTCTGCCTTAAGGCACCAGGTAAAACAGGATGCTGAACGCTGAAACTTAGTATTTTTGCTGTAAGTAGACTATGCTCTGTGCTGGGGTCAGACATGGAGAACTCACTTTTTTACAGAACAGCAGCACTAGGAACAAGGCCTCAGGGAACAAGTTTCCAAGGAAAGAAAATTGTTATGGGTAGGAAATGTACCCAGAATGTGATCCCTGTAATTTACAGTATGTGATATACATTGATAGTAACAACAGCTTCCCCCTGAGGATGTCAGAACAATTACAGGGGAAGCCTAGTGGCAAGGGCATTACTTTGTCTGGTCCATAACTGGTCAATAGTCTGTGTTTCACCCCAATTCTTATCAGGTAGCACCACCAGCGATTATCTCAGACTTCCAAACCCTGAGTCCCCCTGAGTTGCAATTACAAAATCATTCTTTCTGTCAAAAGTTATCATTCTTCCTTCCTGGAGTTGTCAGATGTCAGGATGATACTTATGGACCAAATATCACCATGATTCATAACACAAATAGGAATGTATTTAGTTCCTTTCCACCAACACCAAAACACAGGGCAAAAACCAGCCAAAATGTCATACATCTATGAAAAAAAACATAAGGGGCTGAAGAGTGCTGGTGCTTTGAGGGGAAGTCTGGCATAACCCAAGTTATGTGTACAGTGATAAAGAGAGAAGACAAGTTCCGATATAATTTTCAAATTATATCAG
>VXAK01032276.1:0-11449 GCA_013399435.1 Arenaria interpres | reverse complement strand
TGTATTGATACCAGGGGTCTCCCTGACCCAGCTGCAGGACCCAGCACTTGGCCTTTGTTGAGGTTCACACAGGCCCAACTCTCAAGCCTGCCCAGGTTCCTCTGGACGGCATCCTGTCCCTCTGGATGGCATCCCATCCCTCAGGTGTATCAACAACACCACGCAGCTTGGTGTCATCTGCAAACTTGCTGAGAGTGCGTATCTAGAGTGTCTAAACGAAGTGCTTATCTAGATGTGTCTAGACCAAGTGCAATTAGCTCAATTCCATGATAAAAAATATCATTTACTACCAATATCCTCCTCCTTTTGGTAGCAAAGTCATTACTCACATGCGTTAATTTCTCCTTTCACTGTAAGGGAGACAAACTTCAAATCCTTCCCGTAGCTCTTTTCCGAACCCTTTTGATCTCTGAGGACCACTTCTTTGGTTCTGGTGACCATACTTAAATATCCTTCTCTAGTTCCAGTAAAAAGTCACCGTGGAAACCTTGTTGGAGAAATTCAGCGGCAGCAGATCATCTCATCAAAAAAGGAAAAACTAACTTCCAAAATAACTCCCACTCTTCCTACTATTTTCTAAGGCAACATCCTGTCAGCAGTCATAATCTCATCATTGCAATCACAGATTCATTATTTATCTACCCATAATTAGTTGTCGATAATTAGGGCACAGATAACGTCTGTTTCCAGATTTAACATGATGCTTCTCATAACTGAGTCCTAAGAAGATGATGTTTAAAATTGGCTTTGCTGCTGGTACACGCACACTGAGACCTCCCCAGAATTTACTGACTCCCGTTGCTGCTTCCTGAGCCTTCGGCAAAGGTACCTCTCGCCTCCAAGTTACCACAGGTCACGCAGAATTTTCAGGGGAAATTATTTCTCCTGTTGTTCCCAACCGTTTCCCCCACAAAGACAGTATTGTCATCTGCTGACTGCAATCCTTTGGAAACCACTCAAAGCCCAGCACATCCAACGGCCTTGCTCAGCTTGAGCACCTGCAGAACTCATGCTGGAGCCTTGGAAAGCTACAGGTCTCCTTCTCCTACCAAACAAGGTTGAGCGGTGATACTTTTTAGAAGTTTTATATATACATATATAAATCATTTTTTTTAAAAAGCAAACCACACAGCTTCTTAAATTCGGACTATTACACCAAAATAACATTTAGTTTAATAAAAGCACTGTGCATTCATGTTCTGATAGAGTGCCCGCTGCTGGCCTGTCTTCCAGGTCTCCCCGAAGCACCAGCACCACTACTGGGAGACAGCTTGTCAATTCTGAGCGTACCAGTACAGCTGAACCTGACAACTAAGTTTTATAACACGGCGTGATGCTTTACCAGCACTAGAACCTCTTTCGCGAACGCCTTTAAAAACTTAAAGGGGTCTTTGCAAGTCAAACGCTCAGCCCGCCAATACAGACAGGATAGGTACAAATTTCCCTAAATTTTAATATTCCTCAGCATCGGAGTCCTTGTTACCTCAACTCCTCGCTGGCAGGGGTAGCACATGAGCGGCAGCGCAGCCGAGGCCGTAACTCATTGTGGTGGGTTGCCCCCGGCCAGCAGCCAGACTGGGGGTCTCTCACTCCCCCTCCTCAGCAGGACGGGGGGGAAAGTAAGACAGAAAGCTCCCTGGGTCAGAATGAAGACAGGGCGACTGCTCTCATGGGTGAAACAGACTGGACTCGGGGTAATTTCGTTTATTGCCAATTAAAATTAGAGTGCCCCCAAGGGGCATGGCGGGATGGGGAATGGGGGTCAGTCCGTAACAGCTCCTCTCTGCGCTCCTTCCTCCTCACACATCTGCCCTGGGCCAGCGTGGGTCCTTCCCACGGGCTGCACTCCTTCAGGATAAACCTGCTCCTGCGCAGGCTCCTCCAGGAATCTCTGCTCCGAAGCCTGGAGCACCTCCTCCTCGTCTCACCTCCTTCCCCGCAGGGCCCTTCCTCTCACTTCTTTCCCCTCACTCCACCTGTCTCATGTTTTTACCCTTTCTTAAACACCTTCCCCCCGAGGCTCCCCCACCGTGGCTGCGCTCATTCTGAAGCTGAGGAAGGGAAAAGCTTGGATGAATCCACTGTCAAGGGAGGACCACGAAGCACCAAGGCCATGAGGTGGTCCTTGGTGAAAGGCAAATGCAGCCTTCGGCGGAAAGCAGAGTTATTTCCAGGGGAGGGAAGGAAACACTGGTGTAACACAAGGTACTGAGAAAACTTTACATGAAATCCTACGTACAGCTCCAACATTTATGAAAAAGGAATTTAAGAAGGGAAAAAGTGGCAAATAAAAAGTATTAGGATGGCTAGGAGAATAAAAGAGCAGAAAGATTTGTACCCATGAATGTGCAAAAATGCCTCCAGGGGTAAATAATAATTATGTAAGGTAAAAAGGCAATGTGAATACAAGAATAAATTATTGTGAATCAGAACACACCGTAGGCTCCTTCAGCCTTGGGCAGTACGTTGCTTGGGACTAAAACAGGTCCTTAAACTTGTCCTCAACCAGCCTCACGGTGATACTTAAACCAACAAGCTGCTGAGAAAAAAAGAAGAGCTAAAGCACCTACATAGTCAGTGTCCACCTGCAGCCTGGTCAGCACTCTACAGAGTAACAGCCAGTCTCGGCTACCTCATCCCCAATCCTCCTAATTGGTTTCATATTTATTTCTCATGACTCCTAAGTGAGGCTACTGCTGCTTTCCTGGGTACACTTTCTTCTTGTAAACATGACGCACAAGACAAGACGATCAAGCCCACATTAGATGCTCCATGTCTACTCTACGCCATCACTTCTCTGTACTTCTGTAGTTTGCCGGCATAGCTTGGTTTTTCAAGGTTATCATAGTCACCACCTTGATTTTCTCTTAAAAGACCCTGCCAGCAGAACTGCACGGTCCAGAAATGTAGGAACCTCAGACTACCTTCTACAAAATTAGTCCTTTCTCAGGTATGCTTTTTTCCCCCCGGTCGGTGCAAGCCCCACACTTAAACTTCTGTGAGCACAGTTTTGGTGACAAAATGCAGTGGCAAAGTGCTTTTGGCACCAGAAGTAGCAAAGCAGGAGAAGGAAGCTGCAGACCTATATAGCAGTATAAAAGTCAGGCTGAGGGAATACCTGGAGCTGCCACAACCGATCCTCAGTACTAAACCAATGCACGAGTCTGGACAGTACATGCCAGAGAACACATTGGTGACAGCGTCAGCTTGTACGGCACTCTAACGTGACGCTGAGCATTCCAAGCCGCAGAGACAGCTAAAAAGAGAACCGTATGAGGAAATGATTATTTCAGACCAGAAGCAATGCATCCTTTATCTGATAAAGCCGGTATGAAATTTCCACTCTCCCTGCTCAGGTCACATCCGTAAGGACTCAGGAGTGACCCCAGCCATCAGAACACACACGCACAGAGCAGCAAGGAGCGGCACAGCCAGTGTCCCTGCTGCCGCCGTCTTTGCGGACAGGTAAGCAGGCCCCACTCCTTTCCTTTCAAGCCAGACCTGCCTGCCACCCTGAACACCCTTACGTCCTTGCACGTCTGCTGCCTCGTTATCTTTCTCGTTCCACCTCGCTCAGCGCCGCTTTACTTCCAGAAAAGAAAGGCACGACGTGCTGCACGAAGCGCTTGGTTCTGCTCCGCAACGCTACCACTAGCAGAACACGCTAATTAGTCAATGGGATCCAGAGCGTGCAATCTCTCTGCTAACACTGAAAACCCATCTGGGGGCTGACGACGAGAGCAACAAGCATAATTTGCTTAATTAATGACTGCCACTTATTTTTTTCCTTTTTCTTCCAAATTATCAACTTAAATACCAATGCCATGACACAAGATCAAAAGATCGTAATTGCCGAACAGCACTGTCAGTAAGTGTGCTTTGATACTTTTCTGGGAATACGGCAACAACTACTAAGTAAAATATATTTATCTATTAATGAAAAACATCTGAATAGCAAAACACGAATAACATTGAAATTCCTTTTACGGATCAGTTTCACAAAAAAAAAAAAAGGACTTTATCCATACAAATACTATTACGCATTGTTCTTCTCATCCCAGTCTGTACCCACACACATTCCACCGTCAGTAGAGCTTTACACATGAACGTCTTACTTCTGCTTCAATTAATCTTGGGGACTCCACCACAGAGGCAGCCAGCAAAATTATGCCAACCAGGCGCTTGCACAGTGGATTCTTAGAAGAATAATTAAAATGCCAGTAACAATGCTATCTTCCTTTAACTCACTAATGCTAAAACGCATCAGGAATTAATTCCTGCAAAGCACCACGCAAGACACACACATCTAAGGCTTAGAATTGCCTTTTGTTATTTAGCAATGAGACACGCTTGGTTTGGTTTTGGTTTTAAATTAAGGCAGCTCTTACTAAATCACGAATGAAGGTACCAAATGAAGTGTCTTCACAGTTAGAGCCTAATGCAAAAACAGACAACACATTTCAAATAGGTGAGCCAGAAGGGTCATTTCCATGTGATACTTTTTAACTGGTTTAATACATACTTACATGTAGCGCAGCTTCTGGGGTTTTAGTTATGTAACTAAACATACTTACGTTACTAATGTGTTATATGTTGGTGAAGGGGCATTGGTTTACAAGTTTTATAGCTATTTCCATAGATACAACACCGCCTTTGTCAAGTTTAATAGAATATTCCAAAATAAACAAGTCATCTTTTTAGTGCAGGCACTGCAAAAACTGTTTAAGCTACAAATAGCAAGTAAAAAATAATAGATATTACTTTTATCATTAAATGAAACTCACAGAAGACAATTATTCAATAAAATAACTTTTATTTATGTACACAGTGTAAAGATGCTGTACGGTTCAACAAACGTTATATTGTACAAGAACAGACTGGAATTTGCTTAACACTTCTAAATTCACTTTAAGCGGGAGTCTCCCTGAGGTTAAGAAAGGTGGCTTATAAGTAACTACACGTGACATCAACATTTAATCAGTGTTATCAGGAAAAAGCAAAAATACCTGAAAGATTCGGACATGGGCATTTAGTGGAAGAAGGGCCCAACAATACATGCTGGAAGCTTATTATAAAAGACATCATTGCGGTAATGTGACTGCTGCAAGATCATGACCAGTTCTGCAAGTAAGAAAAAATCTTGTAGAAAAACTGCTGGGTGGGAGGGGAAACAATGACAGACTTTGGAAAAACATAAGACAGAAGACAAATGGAAGCAAACACAAACTGATTTAGGAATGCTGTATGAAGACAGTAAGAACCAGATGCCTGGCCAGGGTGTCTTAGATCAGACACTCTTCTTTTTAATAAAAAAAAAAAAAAAACAGAACCAAAATGAACAAAGAAAAAAACCCAAACAAAAAACCACCACCAAACACCCCTGAAGCACTCTCATCACACTTTGTTGTTTGTATTGAGTTATTTGGTTTTGTTTTAAAGAAAAAAAAAGCTTTAGCCAGAAAGGTGACACCAACAGCACTCCTTGAATAAACCTGTCCAACAAGACAGCAGGATGAAGTCTCTAATAGTCACCTAGGCAAATAAAAAATTCACCCAAAAACATATTATGCAAGAGTTTTCCAAATCACGGCAGCAGCACACCCTGTGACCAGATACGGCCACTCCTGAAGCTGACTCTGGATTTTTCTACATCGGATTGCAGATGCAGCCTTATAAAACAGGCCCAAAAGGACTGGGATCAGTTTCACATTAACAAAATTTATAAACAAACTATGGCTAGTCTGCCTTTGGGTTAAAAAGCAGCACTTGGGTATAAGAGTAATTAGACACCAAACCCCTCAGGGAACTTTATCAGTCTCGTTTCAGAGCAGTGAGACAGACATCCACAATCATAAACCAGAAAACCCTTTCGAAGGGAGCAGCCCAAAGGTGGTGAAGAAAACACTCGAGCACAAAAAAAAACCCAAAGAGAGGCTCTGTGTAACGGAACTGGTAACTCCAACTCTAGGCCATCAAGATGAAGAAGAAAGATGATGCCTCAATTTTTACATCCTGCTGTATTTCTAGCTGGACTGTAAAATCCCCTCACCCCTCAAACCAACAGCAATAAACTGAGTGCTGCTATTTGCTGTATTGCATTGCTCTCTTGTTCTCGCAGGTCTAGCAGTGTTTAGGTTAACAGGTGCTCTCAGGTATTATTAATTATATAGTTAAGACATGCAGAAGGTTTAAGATACGCCATAACAGTCTCTGCGTGAAAAAACTCACACTAAGATACACACTAAAAAGATTGCATTGTGATAAAAAACACTTTTAATGAAAGATTTAAAATCCACTTAATAACATTATACAAATTAATAATACAAAATATTAAACTTTAGAATTCTGGTGCCACTGACATAACCATCCACCTGTCTGCTTGGACCACACCTAATCTCTTTTATCCGTCCCGAATTCACTACTAACCCCAACCCTCCACATTGTTTTATTTTAGCACAGAAACTTCACCTCCTTTAGCCAGCCACTATAACAATTACACACTTGGTTAAACTAATTTCTCTTCTGAAGCTTCCATTTTCTGTCAGGATTCTTCTGAATTCTGTAGCTGGGATTTATAATTATTACCTTGCTTCACTGAATCCAAACCTTTAAGTTTTAAGCCGCATAGAGCACACCATCATTTTGTTATCTGGTGACTTCTCCTCCGCCTTCCCCCTGCAAGCGAGGTTTGGATTCTGCAAGATACGTGTTTGGATCATGTCTCGGGGTTCTGTTTCTGAGGAGTTCATCCTTCCACTTTATTCTAAAGTACTTTTAACATTACTCTCTCACACACACAACCCCTCAGGAGAGGTACGTAGTTTTCAGCTTGAGAGAACCCTTTTTTCTAAAGGATGGCACCCAGACAGGCCACACTGCCAAAACACATTGCAACCTCATTCGGGCCTGCTTAGAAATAATAAGGTAGCTCAAAATTTCAATTTTCTCTACCAAGCATCAGCAGAATAACAGATAGTGTTACTGTGTAAAATTACTATGACCCTCTCAGCCTAGTTTTGGATGGGCAATTTCAGACATTCACCGCTTTATTATTATCAAGAAGATCTGGCTATACATTTGTGACAGAGCAGTAAGAAGTTTCCTCTCCCTCACAGAGCAGGCCTTCAACTCCATGCGCACACCAAGTGAATGAGGGAACACAGCAAGCTGCCCACCAGCTTCCTCCCTTCACTCAGAACAAAATCCAAGCCATTCTCACCAAAAATTAATAAAATGGGGTTGTTTACACCAGTGCTTCCCTTACATACTTAAAACAGTATGCTCCACCACAGACCAGTACGCAAAGCCTCTAACACAGCTTGGGCTTGCCCCATCTTATTACCTTGGGAAATAAATCTGTGTAGCCGTCACACCACACCACATGACAAAGTTTCAAACGAGGGGCTTTTTATCTCACTAGTTCCGTGTGTCAAAACTAATGAATATATTTGTCATTCTCCTGCCACTAGGTGTCACTCTCTTCTATCGTGACCTTTATACCACCATCCGCTGTCCAAAGTTTCACCCAGTAAGCGTCAGACCAATACTATTAGTGGGAGAACATCCACCACAATTTGCCAATCTCCTCCTATCTAAAAAGCAATCCTACTCCTTAGGTCAAGGAAAGACTCAGTGATGTGGCAGACAAAGCACAAAGGATTGTTAGTGTCCCTTCGTATGTTCTTCAAAGTAAAATAAAAATACTAAAAGAACAACTGAACTCCTAAAGGGGGCGCTACGGG
The DNA here is from genome assembly GCA_013399435.1 of Arenaria interpres. Classification (NCBI taxonomy): domain Eukaryota; kingdom Metazoa; phylum Chordata; class Aves; order Charadriiformes; family Scolopacidae; genus Arenaria; species Arenaria interpres. The sequence goes on along the minus strand of VXAK01032276.1, from coordinate 3,707 downwards.
CCTTCCTCCACAGGGGAATCATCTCCGTTTCTAAAACCCTCTATAACTAAGAGAATTTCCAAAAATAACTAGTGGAACTAATTGCACGACCGCTCATGTGGGACCTACAATGAAAATAACTTTACCAATCAACCAGCAGCTTTTCAAGGATGAAAGAGTTAAACATTCCATTGTTGCCTCTTGTATTTAATTGATTTCAAGTCCAGAAGGGACTGATTACCTGACCGGGCAGCCAGTATAACGAATGCCTACATGCTTGTTTGTGGTTGATATGAACTCATCCCGTACGGAGGGCAACCTGGAAACTACAGCTCACTTTAACAGTGAACACTCAAACAATTATCTTCCTCTTCCTCAAGTGCACTTAAAACAACACACAAAAAAACCCAACAAAAACATCCAAACCCCAGCCATGACTACATCCTACCACTGACCAATTCAGCCATTTGGAATGACTTAATCGCACACAGAACTAGGTACCTGTGCATACCTAACTTGGGTCATAACTGATCTTCATAAACAACAGAATTTCCAATATCAGCATCTCCGACATACGTGAAATAGGATTCAAGCTAAACTTGATTCAAGCTGAGCTTAATAGACAACTGTTAAGCCATTTTGAAGCATTAGGACAAAGGATACCATTAGGGAGCATGTGTCTACTAAATCATGAAATACTGTCCAAATGACAAAACTGTTGGTGTAATTGAAAACTAAGAGGTTGAAGATCTTACACATATGAAACACAAATAATGCTTTTAAATACTTCTGGTGCATACAGAATATTACCAGCAAAGAATCACTGTGTTAACAAGCTTCTTGCAAAAGCTTCTAGGTCATGGGCAAAGAACTACTTTGCACTGTATTCTTCCGCTACCCTATTAGGAAACAGCTGTTTCGGTGTTATATCCTCTTCTTTTGATGCATTTCACCATTTAATTTCCCATTTTCCGTTGCTTTATTTTCAAAGTTCCAGTCAGTTGGGCTGAGGAGTTGCAGAGTTTTTTTGTATGTCCAGTATGGGTTAAGTATTAATGTAACAGCAAATAATCCCGAGAATAAAACAATAAAATGAAGAAGTCCCAGATTTTCCATCACAGAATTCCAATTGAAAATACACACCCACCACATGTGATAAGTAAGAATCATGCGGCAGTGAAACAGGTGGATCATCACCCACTGATTTGCCTTCCAGAAAAAGGTATTAGCACAGCCAGCCTAGAAAAACAAGAACAGAAAGTATGCAGAAGTGAGATTGTTACTTCAAGATAAGGCACTGAGGAATCCGTAGAACTAATGCAAATACTCAGCTTTCACGCACACACACTCTCAGACGCTTTTTCCACGTAGAACGATGGTATTCCACAGGCACACAGCAAACAAACTCAGAATGAATCTATACCATCTCACAGCATCACACAGAAATCTATGTGGAGGACTAAGAAACATCCTCCTGACAAAAGCAGGCATCACAATAATGTGGATCACAGTTAGCTTTTCGGCAAAACTGCGTTCATCTATCTAGACACACCACACAGACTACCAATGGATAAGCGAGATGCGTGAAAACTGCTACAAACATCATTTGAAAATTACCACGTTCTTACCTTTAGAAGCATCCAGGAAATGCACGTTGAGGGAGTACTCATCTCCAGCAACATTCCCATCAAAGGCAGATAATGTCCAGATTTCACATTGATTACTAGACCAGCCAAGCCACCAAAAGCAAGCAAGTGATGGACTACCAAGAACACATCAAATGTTCTAAAAATAACATTGGACATGTGAACAGCTACGTTTTCAAGCAAGAAAAATCCAGCAGCTATTAAACAGTTAAACCAACTCCACTTTTGCTGTGAATACACTTTGTCAGCATGAAAAACAGGATCTATGAGCAAAGCCCATAATCCAGCAACACAGCTCTGAAGTCCAAACACACCACGTGTGACCGCCATATTCCAAAACACCTTCTCCTTCGCATACAAGGCACGGTAAGTGGTACTTCTCCATGAAGACAACCAGTGAGACAGAAGAAATACTCCCAGGTAGATTAAAAAACCAGCAGCTAAAAATGTCAGACGAACTTCCCATAAAAGATAGTCCCAGTCAAAAATGGTGCCAAACACTGGATCATCATTTGTAGGATTCATGTCTTCTTTTTTACAGAGCAAAGCCTTGCAAAGGGGCTTAACACTTTTCACGTGCACTACAGTCTCCTTTATGCCTACTCAGCCTTTGCTACTATGCAAACCAAAATCCACGAACTCTTCTTTTCCATCTGGAACAAGGAGAAAAAAAAAAAAAGTGAATTAATGTCATCCATATCATCCATGTACATCTCACATACAGAACTCACTTCCACTGTAGTTATGACTGTGGTCCTGTCGCCATTAGGCACTGCCATCCCGAAGGCAGGTACACAGACAGACAGAAAAAGCTTAACCAACGTGTTTAAAATTAACAATTGGCCTGCAAAATCTGTACTAGTACTAAGTAATGCACAGAAATGAAAGTTGAAGAGGGCAAAGGAGGAAGGTGAGAAAGAGGAAGAGAAAATACAAAAAGCAATCTCTGTTTTTTTACTTATAAAACTTGTGTTTCAGCAACAGTGTGTGGTTATTCTCCTAATCCATTATTCTCCTACTCGCCTGCTTTTCCCTCGCTGATTTTTTACCACATGCTACAGCTTTGGGTGCAATTCAGAATCTCAAATACAGATCTGGGACATAAAACTACAAAAACTTAATTCAGTAAGTGGGACCACTTAGGATCCTGAGAGCCCGTTTCTGTGTATCTCAAAACAAGACTTGCAATCAGTTTCTGAACATTAAATCACTTTCCAACAGAAAACATATTCCAAAAATGCAAGAAGAGTATGGAATGCAGACAAGCAACATTAATATGTATTATTAACAACATTAGCGTAATTAACCGAACAGCCCAGCAGTAAGTGCCTCAAGTTAACTGAAACTTCCTGAACACACTGTAGTTCAAAAACACAAGATCTGTGGGGAGGGAAGAGCCAGATAATACTGAAATATTTGAACACCAGCTGATTTGATGAACGATTTAGGTGACATCAGCATGACCGCTAGGCCCACCGCAGCCTGCAAATGCTGAGAACCACAACACATTTGGAAGCTGGGTGGGAGCGAGATGAAAAAAATACCACAACCACCGAATACGCAGCCACCGCTGAGATGATGGAATGGTCTGGGTTGGAAGGGACCTTAAAGATCATCGAGTTCCAACCCCCCTGCCACGGGCGGGGACACCTCCCACTAGAGCAGGTTGCTCAAAGCCCCTTCCAGCCTGGCCTTGGACACTTCCAGGGACGGGGCATCTACAACCTCTCCGCTCAAGCCTTGCTTCACCGTGCCAGAAATGCCACCACGGCAACCCAGATCCCGTAGGCGACCTGCTCACCTGCGTAGTGACCTCATCGTAGGGATGAGCTCTCGCAGATGCCCCCCCTCCCGCTCCAAGCCGGGGTCCCGGTGGGAGCCTGCTAGCCCCCGTCCGGTGGCCTCACGCCTAACAGGGCGGACTGGAAGGCGAACTCACGGCAGCCCCCCCCGTCCCCCATCATTTCCCGGGGAAAACACATTAATCCGACGGCACGGACAGGCCCTGAACAGCGCAACCCGCCGCGGCTCCAGCAGGGCCGTGACAGCCCCCCCGGCCCCTCACACACACCGGCAGCAACA
>VXAK01032239.1:0-11748 GCA_013399435.1 Arenaria interpres | reverse complement strand
AAAAAAAAAAAAAAGTTAATCTCTTGAAAATGTTATACTATTGACAAAGTTGCTTGCAATAATTAAGAAATTTAAATAAGTCACTCACAGAGCTGTAACAATTGGGTATTATGGTTTCACAGGAAATAAGAGTTTCAGATATTAAATGTTCATATTGTGGGATGAAAAAATGCTTTGCGTCTTAAGAGTGGCTTATCTTCTAGTGGAATTAGCTCAAAACAATATGCATTGAATCTGATGTTTAGTTCCTTATTATTATTCAGAGATTGAAGTCACTGGGGCTTCCTCCCCTCACTGAGAGCCAGCGCCTGCGCCAAATCTGTTAAAACAATCGGGTCCCTGGGTCTGATGAGGTATTTCTTTTAGCTCTGTAGCGAATGCAGTCTCCAGACTATTTCAGAAGCATTAGTGACTTTTCTTTGAAATACTGTGCGCTGACAGCCAAGTCCTTGTCTAAAATAAATAAAGATCAAAATTCCTGTTGATTCCATTTATGCTCGTTAATTATATTGATTCAATTTTTAGGGATTTTTCATTGCTCTCACAGAGACCAATGCAAGCCCCTTAGCAGTTTTGCCCTATGCTTAAGGAAAAATTTTAAACTATTATGACTTCTTTATTTGCTTTTTCATAAGAGTTTCCAATTCCTTGAAATAGGAGGGTAAACTCAGAAAAGAATTACAGTGGCTCACCTTCTGAGTTTATTTCTTTTCTAGTAATTGTAGAATTGTAGAATAGTACCATTGATTAATTTTTTTTCCTCTGTCTCCTCCATTCATTACCTGTAGCACCTCTAGTATGAGCCATGGCATCTGCTGTAATCAATGGCCCTATAGAACATGAGATTAAATTAAATTATTCTTATTTGTATGGGTTTTGTGAGACTAATTGCACAGGTCACGATCTTCCTTTGTCAGGGAACCCCCGCTAAGAACGACTTTCTTCTAAGCCCCGTTGAAACTCCCAGTACACAACCCTTTAGTCGTTATTAGCAATACCATGAAGCAATGCACTGTCATACAACAGTCAGTCAAACTTGGCCAAGCACTGTATCAGCAAATAGCTTGTCATTTGGACAGAAAAGATTGGCAATTAGCTACAAGGAAAGTTTGAGTATGCTTTTCTTAATATTTGCATAATAGGATCGGTGGCTAAGAAAATACGTTATGTCCTAATACAAGCAAAGGCAGCACTTCCATCTTCAAGAATTTTACACAGTTGTGTCTTGAAAGATAAGTGTTTTCCAAATCGTGCTGCAAACTAAGAAGGCAAACTAAAAAAATGTGATTTAGAATTAACTGTATTAGATGCTCCAGAAAAGTGTGAAAGGTGGCATGTTAGAGGCAGATTAAATTTGCAAAATTAAATTTGAAATTATTCACCTTTTTAATACACATGTAAATATACATACATTTACTATAGCTATAAAACCTAGCATGAAAATGTATTAGAAATGTAACCTTGATTAACTGAGATTGTCCTTTGCAGGGGGACAGTAAATGCTTATTATTTGATTGTCTCTAAAACTGTTCCTTCCTGTTTAAATAAGCCCCTGTCCCTGCACGAAAGCCTGCACGTTAATGTTTAAATGTGTTTAAATATCAGTTATCTGACTTAAGGAAAAACATCATTAATGCCAGATACTAAGCAATTATCATGGCAGGGGAACTAAGGTTTCAAACACATTTCTGTCTTCATTTATGATTTACTTACAATCTTGATTTTATGTGTATTAAAGCATGAATTAAAATAGTTGACAAATACTCTGAGCATTAGTTTGTTAATGGACAGAGCAAATAGACGTAACACTTTTATTTTTTAAATATGTAATTATAGTGAACGATATAATGCTTATGAAGCTGAGAGACTTAATAGCTTGATTCTGATCTAGAGCAGACTTATCCCCTTGGGGCTGAGATTTCTTGTCTGCAGTGCAGCTCTCTCGTGGATATTCTGCACTCATCCTGTGGTCACAGCCAATGGAGCTAAGAGCCATGATGTGTAGAGCTAAGCAATGGGTGCCTGTGCTACAGCTGAGAGTCCTATGACATAGGGCTGTTCTCTGTGGTGCAGACAGACCAAGAAAAGGGAAAGATATATCGTGATGCCTTGAAAGTACTTTTATCCTGAACCGTGTTTCAGCCTTTTGGAGAATACAGGCTCTAGGCACAGAAAACTAAAGTGCGATGTGAATAGGCATGGGTTTAGGAGAGTGTAAAACTAATTTACATTTTTGACGTTAGCTAGAATTTGAAGCTGATTTGTTGTTGTATTGGAAGATGGCAAAGCAAGAGTTAGATAAAAAGCAGTGGTACTGTTGACTTCCCTTTTACTTTCAGTTACTCAAGCGATGCAACAGGTTTTAGCATGCCCAAGAGCGATTTTCAGTTGCTGGTAGCCCTGCTGCACGTGTGGCAGGATTTCCCGAGAGAATTGGGCTCCTACTGAAACCATTTGTTTCGATGCCTCAATGAGAACTAAAACTTTTGGAAATTTGAGCCTTAACTTCTTTGTGTACAAAGATAATTATATCCTATGCTTTTTTATTTTATTACTTTATTTTATTTGCAGTTGCACTATGACTGACTCCTGATGTGGGGCTTAGACCGAGGCATAGCTTTCTATCTGAAGTCCTCAAAGCACTTCACAGAAGAGGTCAATGTCTTGATCCCAGTGGGGAAACAGAGTCTGTAATTTTGCAAGGCAGCTAAGCCAATCTAATTAATCGCTGCTGCCTAACGTGGGAGCTCATACTCCCACTCCTCCTCCAGCCCCTGCTCCCTTGTGCCAGGTTTAGCAGGAGGAGTAGGAAATTGCCCTTTTGATACCGGGGTGAAGTGAATTGACTTCAGCTTGTGGAACAGGGGACACACAGCCTTGGGGGCTGGGGAATGAGGGCAGGAAATGCTGCAGTATTGAGCTTGGAGAGTTGAAGGTCAGTAAAATGCCTGAAGCTCACTTAACAATATTAAATTATCTAAAATATCCAGGAACTGTTTCAAGGTTAAAGCCTACACACCCATACGATGATGAAATTTTGTAGCTATTTATTTTCTGGGGTTATTTTCATAAGAAATAACCTTATTTAGAAATAATGTGTTTCTTTGCAATTTGTGGTTGTCTTAAGATCTAAAGTCATTGGTAATGTTTCATCATTTTTATACAGAGACAGTAGAAACATATCATACAAGAAAACTGCTAAGCACAAAAGGCCTCTATCGCAGGTATTCCCAGATACTTTTAGTAAGTTTGCCTTAGCTGAGGTTTTAATTTAGCATTAACAAAGGATTTTGTGATGCTTTATATGCTGTAATCTAATATTCTGCCTGTGATTTCATTCAGAAGTACTATACGTTTAAGTCTCAGTTTGGAAGCTAGATACCACAGGAGAATAGTCCTGGAAAAATCTAAATTATCAGTTATGAGCTGATCTAAAACTTACAGTATTGAAACATCTTTTGAAATATGCATTAGAGAATCTTTAAAGAGATCATACAAAATTCATCAAAACCCCCTTTTCAGAAGCAGCTACTTTTTCATCAGGGTTTTACATGTCACTGGTTTTAGTTCCAAATTTTTCAGGCATTTACATACAAACAAAATTCTGTATATGCACACATACACAGAGGAAGAGTTCTCTTACCAAGTTGTATGTTAGAAAAGGCAAAGCAACTGTAATACAAATACACTTTTCTACCTCACATGTATTTTCTTTTTTTTCTTCACTAGTTCCTTGGCTGGAAACCCTGTGTAAAAGGGAAGCCCTGTGTAAAAGGGAAACCCTGTATAAGAGCAGGCTATTCCCTTAGTTAAAACCTTGAGTATGTAATACCATCTGACCTCACCAACGTTGACTATGATTTTGGAATATTTGTGCATCTATTTTGATCAATTTTCTATTTACTTGTGTTGTCTCTATACCTCTCAGTCTAGGCTCTCAGCTGTTCCCATATCTTCCCTTTGCCTGTCACAAAACTGTAGCTTTGCTTCTCTGCGTTGTGTGCTGAATGGTCGTTCCCTCTGCTGTTAATTTTGCAGACTGCACGGAGCAAGAGGTACCCAGGCTGACAGTCAAGTTATTAAGAACTAATCAGGAAGCTGCATGAGAAACAGGAATTCCTGAAAGCTGTTATTCATACAGCAAATATGCTAAGCAGGAGTAGAGGGAGAAGCAAAAATGAGTGAAACGTTGATTTGCTGTCTCCATGTTTCCCTAGATTTTGCTGGTCTCCACACTGCTTAGCAATTCCGTCTGCTGAGACTCCCCATTACTTCTGTCCACTCCCAGCCCAACTGTCGCCCTTCAGCTGTGCATATGTAATAAATCCTACATTTACTTTAAAAAGAAGGCCTGAAAGGAAAGTATGGTAAAAAAAGAATATTTTAAATCTCTTTCAAACTGCACTTTGCAAATTAAATGCTAGTTATACGTAGTTAACTTAGATAAAATATCAAGTTTAGGTGAATGAAACTTGACAGTTAATGTACTTGTCCAAAAGCCAGAGTGACCAGATCTATCTTTAGGTAAACAGCTGTCAGAACATCCTTCACTAAACATCCTTCACTAATTTGTTGTCTCAAAGAACACTTGTGCAGCAGTCACACCAAACAGATCTACCTTGCAGCGTGCCTTGAAGGTAAACAGATAATGAAAATTTTGACTGGCTACTTTTTCCAAAACATTGTAAACGTACTTCAACTCCTCTTCTTTCTCCCTAAGGCATTTAAATAACTTAGTTATTATTCTATTTAGTTAGTAATTATTCTATTTCATGTAATAAATTCCTTTCCACATGTAGATTTGGATTTCTTTGCACAGCATATGATTTTGATGTGAATCATATATTTTGAGAGCACTCTATCTAGCTTAGAATTAAAGGAGGAGTTTTGTCTTGGATCAGGTCTGTACAGCATCAAGCACAGACAGCTGGTATTCCTAACTAACAAACTAGGCGGATGCCTGAGAAGTCCTCAGTCTTGTTTTGATAAAATCTCTGTGGATTCATTTGTATTGCCCTTTTTCCTGAGGCAATAAAGAGAGAGGGTGCTTTCACACAGAGTATTTTAGTTAACAGAAGCATTCTGTGGCAGGTGTGTGTATGCTGGAGAGACTTGATTGCCACCTTGCTGACTTTGCCTTAGGAAGAGTAAGTGATTATTTTAGCACTGGCATCATTTTGAAGGATTGTAACATATTTTACTTTCTTAACCTTTCTTATTCCATTGGATTATTTGGTTGGAGTCAAGAGACTTAAGCTGATGATTTTTACTTCTGTGATTTGCCAGCCCTTATAACTGGTGGAGTGCCAGGTTCTCTCTGAGCTGTCACTGGGTGAGTGTGTTCCAGCTACATCCACCTGTTTATGCTCTGGCTGCCAGGAGAGAGATTGGTTGTCAATTTAGCATCTTTGCCAACACTAAATCCACTTTTTTTTTTTTCTTTTTCCTGGAGGAGGAAAGTAATTGGCATTGGTATCTTCACAATTGTGTATTATGAATTTTCACAGACAGCAGGACAGGCGCGCTTGATACAATGGCTTGTTGAATGATCTTTTTTCGCATGTGAAAACATGGCTATTTTAGGTGATACTTTTAACCGTAAAAGCAGCATAAAACATCTGAAGACACTCAGTGTTGCATTAACTGGCTAAAGCTGTTTAGGGTCATCAGTTTCTGTCTTCAGATCACCTGAATCTTGTGCCAGTGCTTAGCTCACCACAAAAACAGATCATGTGCAGAGATTTTTCGTTGTTTTGTTTTACCCAGACAATAGCGTTAACAGAAAGAAATGAAATCAGTAATTGGTCAAGACAAGTTTGTCTGCTACCCGTGTCATTAATGAACTGATATGGAATTAAATGTTTTTTTTTTTCATTGATCATGTAAACCTGAGAGAAAATGATACAATAAACTTAATCTAAGGCTTATCAGCCTACCACTGTGTCTCCACTAGCATTGTGGTTTGATGGAAGCTGTCTCAGTGCCAGTTTTATTTAGGTTTTCTACTTTAAAAGACCTGCTGTCCCTCTCAAGTTATCTTTCAGATAGTTGCAGATTACCTCTATAGCCAGTTCCTGGGAAATTTTGCTTGTCACAATATACTCAGCACTAGAAAGCAAAAAACTGCGCTGTGTGCAGGCTGTAGGTCTTGATAACGGGGAAGAGGATGAATCTCCCTGGCACAGTACCCTTCTGTGCTCTTTCAGCACAGGTGGAGTCAGTAACAGACAGTGCAGGGGCCTTTTCTTCTGTGTCTGTATGTTATTGGAGGTGGGATAGGGAAAAAAAGAAGGGACCAAAGTAACAGAATTATCTTAAAACAAATTGAATCTTCAATACGTACAGGTTCCTCCAAGTGACAATTGTTCTTTAACAAACATTTCATTAGATCAGTCTTACATGAAACAGACAGCCAATTTCTTCTTTTAATTAAAATTGTAGAGAGCTTTCCCTTCCTGCAGGCTGTCCTGAGCATCCTACTGTAGTACCTTTCTGATCAAGAAAGAGAGATCAGGAAAGAGCAGGGAGGCTGAGCAATGGATATAACCACATTCTCATATTTCCCTGGTGAATGGCAAAATGTCTATGTTATTTGCTGCACCGTATAACTCAAACTATAAACTTATGCAAGTCTTGTAGATTGAGAATCTCCTGGTACAATGTAACAGAAAGGTTTTAACACAAACTAAACCATTTATACTTCAGTCTTTAAAATATTTTTCATGATTGCTGGTACTCTTTAGGTTTGACAAAAAGTGAGGAATTCTGACCAAATTTGATCTTTCAAATGCTGTTATTTTTTTCATCTACTAGATAATACTTTCCAAAGTTATGCATTTTTCTTAATTGAGCAAAACAGGGCGAAGTTACAGGCTGCAGTAGCATAGATGTTAGTCAACTGCTAAGATGCCAAGTGGAGAAGTACTATATGGCCATTGAAACAGGTAGCACCTCTTACCATCTGTTTCTAAATAGTTATCTTCCAGGAAACTTTAGGATTTTCCTCTTAAATTCCCTATCGGGAAGGATGGCTTCTGGGAGTTCTAGAAGTTATTGCTGTCAATACCTGATGGTGTTTTTAACAGTGGAAAAGGAAATAATTTGTGTCCTTTCCAGCAATGCATAGGCTAATTTCAGGAAATTAGTTCTCTAACAAACTGGGCTCACCCTTGGGCTTGCTAGGCCATTTATTTTGGGCCACAGAAAAAAATAGGGAAAGGCTATCATGGGATGCTTTTTCACTAAGCTGTTCATATGTTCATGATCTCTGCTGCCTTTACATTATGAATTTGTCATCGTTTGGTTAAGTGACTGATGCATACCATTGACATTCCTTATAGGCTGTGTTCTTTAACCGTCTAAAGTGGCATCTGGCTGGAGCAGACAACAGCTCAATTCTTGCTCCAATACTTGGATTTTATTCCCATAGAAACTAACGGACAGGAGTCATAAGAGTGAGCGGAGGAGCATCTCTGTCAGCATGGAAGGAGCATGTAGCCTGAGATTATCCCAGGCCTGAGAGCTGGGGCCTCCTGGGAACTGCAATGCAGAGGTAACCAGAGGGTCCCGGCTCTCAGTCCCAGTTTGTGATTCTGTTCTTTACTTTTCATCTCTGCTGAAGTCACTCATTTTGGCTTGGTAAGGGTTTCTCAGTCGTTCTTCGTGGTCAAATATCCCTGACAGTGTTTGCTACTTTAGTTGTGGACTCGATTATCTGTTATGCCTGAGTACTGATCTCGGTAAAGAAAGATGCAGTCAAGTGTGGTCTGGAATAATAGAATCTTCTAGGTTGGAAAAAATCCTTAAGATCATTGAGTCCAACTATTCCTCTAACAGTACCACGTCTGAAGTTTCACTACCAAGTTTCATGACACACAACAAATTTTTAGCCCCTAAGTTTGATGCTCTGTTGATGTGGATTCCTTAGTTTTGGAGGCCAGAGAGATAAATCTCGCAGATAATACTGAACTTGGTAAATTCTAGAATATATAGTTAGTGCAAATGGCTAGTTGTGGCTGTGCAGCAGCATAGAGGTGAGTTACATGTTACAGTAGTGCATTGAAGAGTTGGGCTTATCAGAATATGAGAGAAGAAGAGAAAACATGACTTAGGTCAAATTGTCATTTTAATTTGCGCACCTTGATGCTGTCTTTATGTTGAAGAACATGTTATTGATCAATGCAGCCAAGGCACAGGAAAAGAAGTCAGAAGTAATCCCAACAAAATGTCCCTGAGTGCTATTCATCAAGTAGTTTTTGTCTCATACCTGCATGACTGGGAAGAGATAGTTACCTATTGTAGAAATGACAAAGCAGCTCTGTCGTGTAATGGCAAAGCTGATTTTCCCTGAAATAATTTATGAAGATCATAATGAAATAAATGGAATTGTGCAAACATCGTTCAGTTCTCAAAGTGTTCCATTTTCTCACTCTTTTGCTTTATTGGCGCATTGGTAGCATTTTCACATTTCTGCCACAGGGATGGTGGTTTTTTTTTTCCGAACGGATACTCTTGTTCAACAGGAAAATCACGTTGCTTTCAACTTTACAAAGATTTTTTTTTTTCAGTGGTGGTGGTGCTATTTTAGTTCTGATGTGTACCTTGTAAGAGATAGTGAAAGTTGTACTCTCAAATTTCATTGATCAAATATCAAAATGAACATTGTTCTGTGTTAGCAGTATATGCAATTAATATTTTCATTTAACACCTGAATGCAACAGAGAAGCATGATTTCTGAACATGTAGAGCAAGCAGAAAGATTGCCTTTAGTAGGCCATGGAGAGGTAAACCTTTCCATTGTCGGCATTACTGACTACAGTGCAAAGGAGGAAGGATGGGATCTTTAAGGTCCCTTTCAACTCTAACCATTCTATGACTATGATTATGGTTCCAGCACTTCATAAGGACATTGTCTTTTTTCACTCCAGTCACCATTCCTGGCTGTGTCCGTGTTGCAAGAGGAGCATTACATGTGGTGTCTAAGTGCTCGGCTACAACATGAGGCAACGCAATTCTGAATGTACCACTCATACCTCATCTCTCTCAAATAGTGGAGATGCAAGGCAAGCTTGCGTCAAAGAGAAGGCCCCCTGCACATGGAATCACTCATGCAGATGCAGTCATTGAGACCTTGTTGTGTTAAACCTGGTCTCTATATTGTCTCTATATGAATACCCAGAGGAAAATGTGTTACTACGATGTGATGCCAGAAGGATCAGCCAGTCTCCTAAGGCGTTTGGCATGTATGTTTTCAAGTGTAGGCAAGTATTAAATTTTCATGACAATGATAGTATTTTCAGATAGACTGCTTTTTGAGCACATGAAAAAAAGGAGAGGCTGCCATGATTGAAGGCCAGAAGTGGTAGCTGGGAAAGAGAAGGGAGGGCTAGGAGTCTTACATCTGCTCAGAGTGAGTGCATCCAACTTCTCGGCTGAATAAAATAAACATCACATTCAATTTGTAATATGTTATAATCATTGCTACCAAGAAAACAGCCTGTTGAGCTAGAAGAAGAGATATGTGCCAGAAAGAAGCAATACCCAGCCAACATGACCATAGAGTAGAAGGAGGGGGTATACAAGTGTGTACACATTGGTCCTATAGTGCTGCAAAGAACAGTGAGACGGCAGCTAGAGAACGTGCAAAAATGGTGCGCGATACAGATGTGCCCAAATGAATATTAGTATGCATTAACTTAGTGCACTGTTAATTTACTATATTTTGAAATAATAGTATAAAATACATATTATTTCTTCTGTGTACATGAACTATGAATTATGTTGTGTAGGTCAACATAAGATCTTAGTCTGATGTGATCTTAGTCTGAACTACCACCACTAAGCATTATAAATATGCCTGACGTCTGGTGTAATTACCACTCTACTATTTGTGTTCTCTGCTGAAATCAGGTTTGTCCTCCTGGTTTTGCACTGCCAATTATCTAAATAAAATATGAAGTTGAATAAAGTAAAGGTGGAAAACTGCAAATAAAATAGTAGTAAGAATCCAGGACAGTCCATATGGAGTCATTGTATGTATTGTAAACAATGCGGCATTATCTTGCAGCATAAGCACTGTAGTCTGCTTTATATGGCTTGTTCAAATATTTGGAATTCATGGGGACAACACTTGATATTAGGAAGGTTAATGACTAACTGATTAACAACAGAGAAGGCATTTGCCAACAAGTGAACTATAGTAATTGCTACAGTAAAGCCTCTAAAAACATTTTAAATCATCATAGACCTATTTCCTAAAAGGTGTCTTGCCTAGATCTTAACAGGGAACCCTGTCGCAATGTTTCACCTTATGTCGCCTTTGAAAATGGATCCAGATGGATGAGCATGAAAGATGTTGAGTTGGTGACTTTATACAAGCATTTGAGCAAGAGTGGTGCTGAGTGAACACTGTTGGTGTGATTCAAGTCATGTTTGGGTACCATATTTGAAAGCCGAACGATCTGCTGCTTTATTTACTTATGCTTGGACACAAAAATGTAGAGGCAAAGCTTGAGGCATTAACCTCATGCAAACTGCATCCTGGCAGCTGTTACTTACAAGCAGGGCACGTGGAAATAGGGCGAGAGGCTCAGGCTGGACTGAAAAATTGACATTTGCAGATGTGATATATAGTAATGCTTTACTGGGCTAAGTTTAGCTCTACCTGAGGGACAGCTAAACCCTTGCTAGGGCTTGTAGCATATATTTATTACTTTTTCATCAGGATGCATTGACTTGCTACATTTTTTAATATATTCTTATGTACAAAGCCTTAGACTACCACCAACCGTAAGTACCGCCTGTGAAAGGATAACAAAGAAAAAACTCTAGAATTGTCAGCCTTTGAAATATAAAGGAGTTCAATGAAATTTAAAGGAGTGCAGTCTCATTCTTGCATCCAAATTTTTTAAATGCCTACTGTGTATATTCCTTCCTGAACCAAGATTTTGGTATCTCTCATATTTAATGATATTCAGAATTTATAGCGAGTTTTTTCTGCTTCTGCTCTAGCATTGGTTGTGAGTTTACTGTTTCTCTCAAGGAGGTACTGTCTTGCTGTTCTACGGTGTCATAACACTGCTGTTCTGCAGGAAACAAGCCAGGACAGTGCCATGCACATGGAGATATCCTACCTACAAACTTTCATATTTGCATGGTTTCTGTTCACAACAGTCAATTTAGTTCTGATACTTCCTGAAAAATAATAGTATCTGATCAGAAACTTCAGAGGTTATTTCAAAGTCAACTTCCCTACCTTCATACCTGTCTGCATAATACATGAAAATAGAGACAGAAGAGCAGTGCTGCGTAGTCACATTATTTTATGATGGTGGTTTGCAGGGTACCTGCAATGGGTACCATGCTGATGAAGTTGGATTTGGCAACTACTGTATCATGTTGTGAAGCAACTAAGGGAGAATTTGCTTTTGGAAATTGCTTGTAAAGAAATGAAACCCTCTTCTGAGCCAGTAGGTTTGCTGTCTTCTTCTAATATGGGATTACTGTATGCACCTTGAAACCTTTATGTTAATTTATCATTAGACATGGTGGAAATTCATTCATCCTCGTGATTTTGTTAGTTCAAGAAGAAAAGAAAAGTTTAAGTGAAGACAAATACCTAGCTGTAGATACAGGGTAACATTTAAATTGGTTATAGCCTGTTAGAGCTCTGTTCATAACAGATGAAAAGAGTTTCAAGAACTTGGACTAGTGTTTGTTCTTCTAGTCCTGATCTTAGAATCATAGAAT
>VXAK01032201.1:0-14886 GCA_013399435.1 Arenaria interpres | reverse complement strand
TACTTCTGACTAATTAACATTGAGAGCTTTGGCTTTACAGTATATTTGCCCTGCACGTTGTTAAATTGGTCAAGTAATAAGATATGACAATGCAAGTCAGGTAGTTATGAGATAAATCATTTTGCCTCTCCAAGAACAGGGATGAGAATGAGATAAAGCCAAGTGTCCTTCATGCTAATGGATGTAATTACTTAACAGTAAATATGCTCTGTGGAATTTCACATTCTTTTAACAAGCCCTTGTTGCACGGAAGACCTATTGATACGTGTACTATCTGCCAAGGTGTACAGATGCACAGTCTCTGTATGTGTGTACAACTACACGTTTTTCCCTGCTTATACACTTGCACCTATATTACATTAATCTTTAGGAGTGACCTGAATATTGAGCAGTAAATAATTTTGATTTTGGTTAAAGTACAGAAATGAAAAGTTAAATATTAAGGTAACATTCTGAAAAAGTAAGCATCTCAAAAATTTGTTATACTGTCATCTTCAGGTTTTGTTTTTTTTCCTTATTTCCCAATTCATGTTAAAAGCTCAAAAACTAAAGATTACTAATATACATATCTGCAGAACACATGCAAGCTGATGACTTCTAGTGCAGATAACTAAACGCAAAGTAAAAAAAGCATGACTGAAAATATCACAAAACTTGAGGGTCTTTAAATCTAAGAGCCAATGATTAAAATATAAAGGTTGCAGGTTAAAATGTGGAAGTTCTCACTGGTGAAAAAAGTAAATAACATTTTTTAATTATTTGCTTACAGATTGCCCTCAGAAACCACAGGGTTTAAAAATACGCTAAAATAGTAATTTATTCAGTCTTTGTTCAGAGTATTCCCTGAACTATCCTGAATAGTGCTTTGCAAAAGTTTCTTCACAAATTTGGTGGAAAGTTCAAGCTAGAAGAAAAGGCGGTTTCAGGTTCGATACAAAAATCTCTGCAAACAGTTAAGAGGTCAAGTCCCACAGAATTCTTAATGCCCTCCTCTAGCCTAGGCAGAATAACTCATCCCTCTAAGTTTCAACCGGGGAGCTGTCCTAATAGCTCAAGTTTTCTATTTTGAAATGGATGAACAGGCTGACTGTATTTTTTTGAGAGCACTAGCTTGTTAAAAAATATGTTCTTAGACTATATTCTGGTTTACCTGCTACTGGGATTAAACAATTTGTTCTCATGTTATTTTATTGAAATTCCTTTCCCTGTACAAGTCAATTCAACCATTCTCATTCTAGAATACACTAATTCTCAGAAATTAACATGAATGAACCTCTGATTTCTGGGCAATGTCCTTTCTTAGAATCACTACTTGCAAAACTGAACCCAAGTTCTGCGCAATTTTTAAGTGGGGATTAGAAGAAGGAATTTATGACCAAAGATTTATCATAAATACTGTATCTAACACTTAAACCAAAGCAATAAAAACATTATCAATTTTCTGCTTCGCAATCAGCATAAGAACCTGTTTCTTTCATCTTGCTCAAGTTCTGCTTAAAATTAATCATTCATAAGTATCACCTCTCTGTACTCTCCCATTGACTATACCACTTTTTTGTGACGAGAAAGGAGGCTCCAAAGGAACAAATATCTACAACTCAAAAAATTTACTTGATTTGCCTATCCAAAGCAAAATTCATAGCTCATGCTGAGCTTGTGCCCTAAACTACAGTATGTCTATGTGTCCCGGTTTGAGGTTCGGCTGTTTAAAAACCTTCCAGAGTTCTTTGCTGTCTTTTGGTCCACCTGTCAAATACAAAATGCTAAATAGAGAATGGAGTTATGGTTTACAATGTTAACATTTTCTCCAGACTTGAAACAGTTTCAGTTTCCTAGTAGTTTTGCTGTTTTCTTCAAATACTTCGTGTCTAGAGGATGAATAGTAAGAAATTGAGATGAGGAAGACAATGCAAGTGTACAGAATAAGTGTTTTTAAAAGAATGTAAAGTGAGGTTCGATTATAAAATTTGCAGATCATCTTTCATATCTATTTCTAATATTTTTCTAATAGCCAATTGACCCTTTATTTCAATAACATTTAATATAATAACAGCTGAATGTTTATTTTCATTTATGCAGGTTTGTAGGCACACGGGTCACCAGTATGTTTAAATACTGATCTGTCATAGATAAAACTGTTTATTTTTCCTTGGGGATAATGCTGTGCTAAAATACTTGGCTAATAGAAATAAGGTAGTTATGCCAAGTATACGAAGTTGACTATCATAAAACATCACTTACTATTTATCTACACTTATTCACTGCACCTATCTTTCTAAAAGGATAATTCGATGTAATTAAAATAGCAATATCATATCACATTATGGCTCCTGCAGTCTAACCTGTCAATCATATAAAAGGCAATACAAGCCTTCAGAAATAGGTTTCCAGTCCCAGCAGGTTCAAAACTTTACCTCCCTCATCTCCTTTTTCTAAATACATTTTATTTTGGAGCAATGGAATTGTCTCAGGCAGTCAAGTACAGAAATGCAACCCAGTTACTACTAGATCTGTGGTCTTTAGCATTTCATCACCCTGCATTTTACCTTGAGGTTGGTATTTAATATGTATAATCCCAATGCAGCGATTCCTCTAGTGCTGTATTCTAAGAAACCTATCTTTATGAATAGTAAATCTACTGCAGATATGTAAAGCACCCTACTCTTCCTCTAATATTCAGAGTTTTTAGAATGTTAACCCCTTTATTCCTTCCATTTAACTAAACTAGAAAGGGAGGTTGTGATGTTTTGTTTTGTTGGGTCTTTTAATAAGAAAGAAAGGATTCTACATTTTGAACCCTGCAACCGCTAGTATTTAATCCTCTAACTTTAATTATGTAATCATGCTATTATGTACGTTTCTCTATAAACACACCTGTATTGTGCTCAATAGGTGCACATCAGTGATTTACATTAAACCAGTATTTAGTGCTGGAATCAGACAACACAAGCCCTTTTTCCTTGTACTGTATCACTATCAGTGGAGAAAAGCTGTACAGTTGATGTTGAATATCTAAAAATTTTTTCTCGGCAGGGCAGTTCCCTGCATTTTGCTTCAAGTTGAGTATCTCATATGCATAATCACACTGTAGCAGCAGATTGAGAAAGCAGCCTACGTATTCCTTGCCAGCTACAGTTCTACCTAGTCAAATGTACAGTGAAAAAAGTTTAGCATGCGCAAAACCACAAAAAGGCAATGAAGGCAGAGTAGCAGACAGATGCCAGCACAGGCATGGCTGGGCTTAGACTTGGACAAAGCAGGCAGCTGCCTAGGAGGGGACAAGCACAGGAACAGGACAGAACCTGCCCTACTACCTTCCATACCACTTCTCAAAATATTCTGTGCCATCACAAAAATTCATTTTCCCCCTAAATCCATGTAACTGAGCCACCTCTGCTCTCCTTGCTTCTTAAGCCTACTCTATATTATGTACAACCCATCTGAGTGAGTCTAGTCTCATAGTTCCACCAGGTATGAGTTCTCCATGTGCAGTGTGCCCCTACTTTGGAGTTTATAGGAGGTTAAATTCTTTCAGTGGCATACAATTAACTGCAAATAATTGAGTGTCTTTGCCTTATGAAGAAACTGCAAGTTCAATAAGTGAGCAAGATCCTCAATTTGCTTTTGATTTATTTTCAATGTTTACGCTGTGCTTAATAGATTGTTGTTGGAGAGAGAGACAATAAAAATTCCTTCTGGTAAACAATTTAGCTTAAGAATTAAAATTAGAGATAAATAATGATCCAATTTTATTGAGGCTGAATGCAACTGAGAAGAATGTAAAATGAAGCATCTTGATGGAAAATTAAGTTGTTTCATTATCTTTCATAAATTGCTTTGGTAGGATTCACTCTTGGCTAATGAGTATAAAACTGAAGATGAAGCCACATTTTTTAACTCCCCAGGAGTTTGAGTCTTTGAGGTCAAAGGGAGTCTCTCAAAGTGATTCTAACAGAGCTTAGCCTCAGCCCTTGATAGTTACTTGAAGCAACCATAGTTCTCATGCTAGCTGCACTAAAAAGTATGTAAAAAACATAGCAAAACCAGATCCACTTCTAAATCCATTTCATGGTTGTTTCAATTAATGTTCCTTTCTCTCAAAAGTCTTCACAAAGCAAACACTTTCCATGAGGTGTATTGTTTGTGAAATGATATGCATCTACCATACTAGTAAAAGTTTGAGTGAACGTATTTTCAAAGAAAAATTGTACAAAAAACACCCCCACAGAATAATAATTCACACTGAAAGAGTCTTGAAGGTCATCTGTACAAATATCCTCCTCGTAGCATCACTTTTTATAGAAAAAATACAAATAGCATATGATTATATTGAAAGTGTATTTTCTTAAGAAATGTACATAACAAGCCACTCCACAGAGTCAAATCACAAGTATTAGTGTAACAATTAGTACTGTACTGACGCTATTACTCTCTTATTGTTGTCATTATTAACCAAGATAGGTGTGGAAGTAGAAAGTGATTTCTAGACTAAGATTTCTATTCCATGACAATCACACATCATAATCATACCAATGAAGGCTCCTGTCCCTCCAGTCCAGTTTAAACCAGCATACCATTGACCCATTGTAATGGTGACCGGACACTACTGACCCACCTTGAATCACTTGGTCTTGTCTAGTGGCCCAGGCCTGTGCACAGCGCTTCTATCACCGGCTCAGACCCCTGTCATGTCAGACCCCTGTGTTTTGGTGTTCTAGCTTATGTGGCTGGTGCATGCCCATGGCCTTGCCAGTCACATTAGCCCCAGACTAGTCTCTGATTTTCCACTTATGTACACCCAGCCAGAAGTCCAGTTACTACTGTGTTTTGAATTCCTGCCCCAAATACATCACAGAGGATGCAAAGTTGCCACAAGTTCACCTGTGCTCTTTTGTCACATTTTCCTAAAACATTGCAGCAGGATAGATGTAGGCCAGAGTTTCAGGTAAGCCTCTGTTGTAACAATTATCTGCACTTTGCTTGTTTTGCCAGCTTAGTTAAGAGCTGGACACAGGTAGACAAGGTTTCATTGCTCTGAACAGTACTTGCAAGTAGGCGTTACCTTGTGACACCATTCAAAAAGATGATCTTCCCTCTTCCTTTTTTTTGGAAATATAGTTTTATAAATTAAAGTTCTATCTGTGATTTTGTTCCATTTTCCTGGCACTCAAACATGCCTTCAGATAGCTTGATTTAGGGGAAGCAGCAAAGTATTTGTTGTGACTGCCTGCCACAGTTGTATACAATTCTGTACCCAATGAATATAATATACGAAATAAGATGGCCCGCAGGTAGCATGTAAATCGTTAACACGCGTCTGAACAAGTTACACAGCAACCACCATGTAACACTCATCTGGAAGAGACAGAACCGGTTCTGGTGCTTTGGAGCAAACTGGCTTTGGCCCACAAAAGCACATATAAATTCCAGTAATGCACAATGGAGATGAGATGCTCACCTCATTTCTGGCTTCCCTTGTGAAGCAGCTCTCTATTCTGGCCTCTCTGCCTTGGAGATTAAGCACCATCAAAGACTGATGCAATCAGGGTCATCGCACATCAGACTCATGGTACCATATATGTTTGGGACTGCTGAGAAGCCCAAGAGAACATTCTAGCTTCACGTAAAGTAACAGAACTATGACTTCAGGTGCAGTTGTCTCCATGCGCATTAGTCCAGTGCTTCCATATGTAAAGTACATTCTGCAGAATCAAAGAAGCTGTTTTTAAATAAGATACAGAATATTGAAGTAGTTCCAGAGTATGTTTTTCTAAACCATTCCATGCATACTGGGGAGTCACAGTTGCTTATTTCTGATCTCACAGTTTGCCAGTTTCCATAATTAAAATCTCACAGGCTTTGGTTTTCATCTTAGCAGTTCCACTTAAGTGCATTTCATTACAATTTATATCCTAATCCCTGGATGCTGCAAAGATTTAGTGTGTTTGGAATACTGACATAACCTGTGCTGAAATCCAAGCAGGTTTCATTTTGCTGTGCTGAATTCCATACTGGATTCCATATTGCAAGCTTTTCTTTTTTATGATGTAAAACTACAGAAGAGTATATCACTGGATGTACAAGATTGTATAAAATAACATGAAATACTTATCTCAGATTTTATATCTTTTTGCTTTGGTTAAAGAATCAGAAATTCCTAAGAATCAAGAAGTTGATATACTCCAAAGAGTAGACAGTGAATAACAACCTAATTGCCTCACTATTTTGTATAAATTTGATGGGGAAAAAGAATTTGAGCTACTGTATTGCTATTCTAACTGCCTAGTTTCTGAATGCATTTGTTAACTTGCTAGATTCAGCCCTCTAATAAAAAAAAAAAAACCCAAACAAAACAATAACCAAAAAAAAAAAAATCACACACAGAAGTTGCTGTCAGAAGTTGCATAAAAAAAGCAAAAAACTATCCATATTGCTTATAACAATCAGTTCTAGTAACACACAAGACGTCTCGTATTTGCAATACCCATGCAGTAGAAACAAGATAAATGGAATCTGCCATGGTCTTAGCTATGGAATAGTTAAAAAAGAAATCCATGCATTAAATCACCCTTGACACAATTTACACATTCAGTAATCTATCAAAACACGGTATACGTGATCCCCAAAACATACTTTAGCCAACACGTTCCACACAGAGGACTGGCTAAATAGAATGGTTTGCAGAGCAAGGACAACAGATTAAGAAAATAAAAGACTATTTTATAATCGTACATATCATCTTATTGGGATGCTAAGTTTTATGTCTTGTCTTCAAGTGCTGCCAGTACTGCTTTAGATCTTATGATGATAAATTAATAGTTTGTATAACTGACCTGCATAATCTTCTATGTAAATGCAAGGAAAAATTCCTTCGCAATCCATGCAGTGCTCATTCTGAAATCCTGATAACATTCACACAAGGCCACGTGTCACAGCAATTACTCTGGGACTAGTTTAGAAGCACCCTGGACTTCAGTACTTCCATGACACACTCACCTCTTCTTGCAGAAGATTCTACCAGCTCTTCCCACACTATGCAAGGTGTAGGGTACTTTTTTATTTGTACTAAAGCAGATTGAGTAACACCAAAACTCTAGCCCTAAACTGACTATTTCCATGACTAATTTATCTTTTCAGTGTGCTGTAATATCTTATTGATTCCAGTAGGAAAAGCACACTTGTATCCAAAAGATACTAAAGCCTCAAGCATATGCGTTAAATCTTTACCAGAAGCAGAAAATCTGTTACTGTCATTAGAGCTAAGCTGAATGACTACACCTGAATATCCTAGTTTTAGTATTCAATATCAAGCCTTTCAAAATAATGTTACTATTGTACCTGAATCCTCACTATAGACTGTTTTAAAACAGTTATAGGAAATCTGAGTTACAGGCAAACAAATTAGTTACCACAGATCAACCATTCTGCATGGATTTTTGCTGACTACATTACATTATTTAATAGTTAAATTTAATTCAATACTATTTCACTGGCATTTTTCAAATCTCAAGACCCGGAGGAGCAAAACAGTCTATTTATACAAATTGCACAGCACAACTAGACAATAATTAACCAAAGGCTCTTCCAAATTATTTTCAATCATCCTTAAAATTAAGAATAGAAATCAATAACAGGAAATACTTTTATTAAACTAGTTCAGAAATCAAGAAGATAATTATAGAAAGTTCTGACATCTTCAGAAAATAAACAGTCAAGAGCAGAGTTTGCCAGATTAAATCTCTATACTGTGAGGTTCATTATCAATCAACTGAACTTTTTTTTCTCCAAACATTTAACAAAAGTCCTTCTAAACAATCATCAAGGTTTATAGCTAATAGATGTCATAGAGCTCTATAAAATAGAGGGTTTTTTTACACTATACAGCATACAAAAACTTCTTCCTTAATTTTTTTTTCTTGCATTCTTCATTCATTTTTCAGTTGTTCCAAGTTTGGATTGAATGGAACATAGAAACTCTACAAATTCATCAGAAGTTAAGAACTATTCCAATATTACATGAACAAGGATGTAGTTTTGAACTGCAGTATTAAGATTCAGATCTGCATTACTTCTCATTCTTCTCAGTTAAGACTTTTACTAAAACTTTGCCTCTTTGCAAGTATCAGGTGAAAATAATCAATCTTTAATACAGAAAGAGAAAAACTTGCTATTGATTTTTGAAGTCTAATCTGATATCTAAATGTAAATTATTCACTTCAGTACCTTTGTTTTTAAACCATTAATTAAAAGTGCAACCTGTAATAAGCTGTTAGTTTTGTTTCTTACTCTTTTCATCTGTTTCTATATCTGATGTGCTGTAAAGAGTTGCTAAAACCCTATAGTCTTAGCAGCCAAGCCTACAGTTACTGATTTTGTCTTGATTAAAAAAAAAAGCTTCTAATAGATAAATCCTAAAAAAATAAGGGTAAGGCTCTAAAAAGATGAACAGGACGCCACATTAACAAGATTCCACTGGTAGAACAACTTCTACAAGAAGTTGTGAGGCAGGTAGTTGAGTGAATGGGACTCATAGTGGGAGGAAGTTCACATCAGTGAGAAGGTGTAGTGGGCTGACCTTGGCTCGATGCCAGGTGCCCACCAAGCCCCTCTATCACTCGCCTCTCCTCAGCAGGATGGGGTGGGGTGAAATAAACTCCATCTCAGCCAGACCCAACACAGAAGGAAATCAACTATCTACTGAGATTGTGCATTCTTGATCCTTCCAGATCAACTGCCTGCTTGTGCTAACATACCAAAATGAAAACAAGAAATCAGACAACACTGATGACAATGTTTAACAGGTAACAGGAAAAATAGAGCATATAGTGTGACAATCAGTAGGCTGCTGCATATACAGGGGCGGCGGGGGCAGCAGTGGTGGTGTGTGTGTGTGTAGAATGCAGACCAAAAGTTCTTATTTTTATTCACAAGTTATTTATGCAAACAGGCAAAGGTTCACTGGAGTTTACAGCTACCTTAAAGTAAGCTTCAAGGATAAATCTGTGCTAACAAAGCAGGTTATACAGCATTGGTTTTGAAAAGAACATCCTAGGAATTTTGCATGTGACTGCTTCTTCCAGCATGAATGATAAATTCTTGGAAGAGTCACTGAAACATCCTTCTAAGACTTCTATGAAAGCTGGTTTCAAGTAAAACTTAGCAGCCAACTATGTCTAGAGAAGTATCCTAATTAGTTGCCTTTAAACCCAAGCACTTCATTGAAGTAGCGCCCTTTCACACATTTTGTTGGAATGATGCCATGGATTTATTTAGGCTGTCTCTAATACACAATGTAACACCTTTCCAAGAGTAAAAGTGGTAATTCCAGCTTTGGTGACTGATATTGCAAACTGTGTCAGACCAAAGGGGTTATAGAGACACATGCCTGGAAGCTTGGGGGATTCGGTTTAGTGGAGTAAAAATTTCAGAGGCATTGGGTCTAGACAGATTATTGACAGTAAGAACCCCTCATTTAGAGCCAAGCAGTAAATTAAATAGAATTCTTTCATAGTCTAAGCAGAAGTCCACCAGTTTGGAGCAAAATGATTCTAAGACACATACTATCCATAGCAATACTATGAAAAATGACACATAATATCAAATAGCTTAGTAATAATGGTTATTACACGCATATATTGCACTTCCCAAGCATACCTGGAAACGCAGTTTCTCAATATCTGTCTGCAGAACACATCATAGCTAAATATCATTAATATTGTTCATGGCACCATTTAGACTCATTTAGGGATAATATAAAAAAACCAAAGATCACTTAAAGCTCTTTTCTCAAACTCCCATTGCAAAAAAATTAAAAAAAAAACACAACAGGTCAAAACAGAAAATTAAAGGGAAATTACCTTAAATACAAACCACATTAAAGTAATTTTGAAGTTCAACTGAGATAAATTATGGTACATGCTAGCAATACTGCCATAAACTATTGTTAGCTCTCATGCAGTAAGCATGAGAGCTATAGCAAAGTTGATATATTCATAAAACTATAAAAAAATCTTGTTCAAAGATAATAAAACATTTCTTCCAATTTACATGTACATAAACTTGTAATGTCCTTCTGCCTTTTTAAGAGGGATTTTCTATGGTATCTCCATATGTAAATGATTCAAGAAATTAATTAAAGTAATTCAGAATTCTGTTCTGTGGGTTCCAGTCTCATCTGCTGGAAACCACTACATGTCAGGAGTCATATTAGTTACTATTCAGTCCTCTAGGAGAAAATTACCTTTGCGTAGAGAAGCTGTACAAGACCCAGATGCGATTTAAGTTTCTCCAAATGCTTTGGTTGAAAACCTTATCCCAATTTTTTTACTTGATAAATTCCCAACAATTTCAGAGGCCAAGATTTCAGAGCTCAAATTGAGCCTATGCCTCTTACTGACCCTGTGTGAACAGGAGAGTCTAATACTAAAAGAATAAATTAGTCTTCTGAAAAAAGAACTTATAAACAACTTTGCTGTGTTGTACATTTAAAAAAAAAATGGATGGGGGAACAATGGAGTTAAAGAGAACCAGAAGATTTAACTTGAGTGCCAGCAGATGCACGGATGTATTTTCTGCTACAGAAATAAGGTGGAAAAAAGTATATGAGGCTATTCCTTCAACTACACTTTCATTTTCAACTGTACGGCTTTGTACTTGGGGGTTTCTATTGTAGAACAGAACACATATGAACTTTTTGCAAGCATGAGGTTTACTTTTCCAGTATTGCAAGGCTGCTGCTTTTAAAGACTGCACAGAATACTTGCACGCAAGAAAAAAAATCAAGTCAGAAAAACATAAAACGGATACAAAAAGAAACATGCTGAGCATCTTGGAAAGCTCTTATTAGGGATTTGAGCTATGCTTGGTTCAAACATATTTGCCCTGAACATCAGCACTTTGTTAGTCTTTATGTTTGTGAAATACCCAGAATTGCTACAAGGAGGGGAGAAAATAGTTTATTTCCAAATTACCAGTTATCCTCAGCTAATTAAATGCTTATAAAAACAAAACGTGCTTACTGAAATGCAGTTTTTAGTGTTTCTCAGGATAAAGTGACCAGGATTCACAGGACAATCCATACTGGTTTGTTCATCTATACACATCAAATGAAAACTTTTTTCCATCCAAATAATCCCAAAACCAAACAATTCAATTACTTTGGTTACAAAATCTGTACAGTGAGATCTGAAGAGATGAAATTCAGGATCACTAATACACTATAGTCTCATGAAAATTTAAAAAAAAAAAAAAGCAGAGCATGCAAATTGTTTTGAACAGCAGACAGCTTTCAGCTGGTTTGAGTATTATTGAGCCCAGAACCCAGTCCAATCTTCAAATTTTAACTAGTAAGTCAGCTGGAGTTTTCAAGTCTTCACCTTGATTATAATGAGTACTATCTTATTTCTCAAGCAGAATCACTGAATTTTGAGCCAAACTTTTGGAGTAAGGAAACTATTTAAGTGATGGCAAGGTGACAATTTTGTGATTTCAGATCACAGCTGCACATAGCAGCAGCCATCTCCTTTCTTATCTTACTTAGCACAGATTACATTATCATGAGGTACAAGCCATAGTCATATGAATATGCAGAAAGCCAAATACAGCATTCAGATCAGCCATTCTGCTGGTTTGTCAAATAATGGCTTTAGCATTTTTTTCCCCACCTAAAAAGTTACTATAGTTTTCATTATACTATTTTTGGGGGGGGGGAGGGTGAGGGAGGTTGGTTTGTTGTTTTGGTTTTTAACTCCTCCAAATTGGGTCATGGCACTTCTGAAAAAAATAACTTGTGCTATTGTTCAGAATGTGTAGTTGCAATCGTTAATGCAAATAGACTAAGTTTAGGGAGTTTAAAGGAGCTTGTAGCTTTTGTATTAACTTTCTCAGTAAAGACATAATCAGCTTTTCTGATTTACAACCTCTGCATCTGCTATTAAATAGAATCCAGGGTGGTAGATTTAAGGAGAAAGTCCTCTAAATTATATAAGAACTGAGTCTAAGTGAGGAATATAGACCAATTTTGATCTGTTTTTCATATTTGCCACAGTCACCTCTGATTCCCTAAACACTTCAACAACTATTTCTTCTCAAGTTTCAACAAAAAAAGATAAAGACCTCTACAAAACACTAAACAAAGAAACCAACTGCTAAAGAAGCGGACTGAAGCCAAGCGTTTCACAGCCCTGAAAGCTGGATCGATCTGTTAACTTCCATAATGGTCCCTTACCGCAGTTAGCACCAAAAAAGGTACGACATTTGGGCTTGCCAAAGAACTAGAAGGTATCTAGGTGGAAGATACAGTCCCAGAGAAGCAGGGTCCTGAATGAGAGGGATTTTGAACGCAAGCCAATTTGCAGTTCAATATTCCAATGATACAATGGACAAAAGAATGATATAATTAGAGCCTTTGCCAAGGAATGAGAGCTAGGAAGTTAATCTATGCTGATCATAATGATCTATTATCAACCCAACAAAATTATTTATTACTAGGACCTATAAACTCAAAAGGTTTTTTATAGGAGAGTTCGTTATCCACTACAGACTGCGTGGGGACAGAATAAGCAACTGAAGTCTGTAGCTCAAATGTGCAATGCGTATAAATCAATAGCAGATAAATTAGCTGTCAGGTGGTGAGATTTCCAGCTTGTCTGTTGCATGGCATTTTTAGCAAGCTTTTTCCATACGAATGTTGGAAAATTCAAACCAAGTCATCACTGCTTCTTTAGGTGATGTCACTAAGGAGCACACCATATTTTTATATATATTCATCGCTGAGAATGAGCTTCCTTGATCCTGCATGCTTCTCCTCAAAACCCTTGATAAGGTCTTTCTGCCCTCCCCCTCCATTTCAATGTAAATAAATACAATACATTTACTTGTGAATTGACAGCATCTCAGCATCCTCTGAGCTTTCAAAACACAGTGTTTCCTGTGGGCCATAAAGATCCTTTTCAGATTGTCAAAGGAAAGGTTATCTGCACTGAGCCAGAGATAACAGTTTGGAAAAGAATGTTTTTCTTCTAAGAACTCCTCCCCATGGGAGTTATTTTTCATCACTTCCTTCTCTTTGCACAGTTTCACCTATTTGTTTCCCGTTATTACACTATTACAGTCACTCATTACTGCAACTGTGCTGCCCTCATTTTGCGGCAGCATTTAGAGGAGTATTTATAGTACAGTTTTTTAAATTTATTTTTTTTTTTAAATTTAGACCCTACCTGGAACAAAAAGTGCATTACAAACAAATTAAATGTCTCAGCTCAACTAAAACTTTGAAACCCACTCCTCAGACCAACAAGGGCTACAAGTACCTGAAGATTTGAATCTCCTGCCTTAAGGTTACCTGTACAAGCTTTCCCAGAATCTATTACATTAACTTTATAGTGTAAACCTCAAAGACAGCATGGATAACAGTTACACTGAGGCTGTGGATCATGGAAACCTAGACCTCCTAACAAAAGGACTCTCAGAAAATCTGACTGAATTTTGCCATTTCCATCCCACCCCTCACATCGTAACTGCCAAGCTTTTGCAAAAAAATTTGTGAGTCTGTGGAGATCTCACTTTTCTCCCTGCCACTCATTATCAGGTGCAAATTATAACTTATGCATTTCAGGTTTTTAAATTATTCAATATGACTTCACATGCAGAAGTACCTTGGGAGGTTCCCCTTCTGGCATTTGCGTCCAGCTTCTTCATAGAGTCTTTGTTGCTTAAATCTGTGCCCAGTGCACGCTTTGAGTGAATAGCTGTTTTTTGTGGAGAGCATTTCCCAGAGCTGTGTTTCTCCATTCCTATAAAAATAAAGGCATTTATTAAAGAAGGGAAAAACCCAAACAAATAAGAAAACCACACCACACACACACACACACACACAAAAATCTGTTAATTTTGTTCCTTATGGTTTTATTGGTTTGGGTTTTTTGGTAATCAAGGCGAAATCTGCATGAACGGTCTATAGCCCTTAAGCACTGAAAAATGGATATTGCCTAAATGGATGGCTTGATCAGATTAAATTTTGATCTTTAACTGATGCACATTATAGTTCTTTTCAAGTTGTAGTTCAAATGTATGAGCAGTGTAACAAAATCACTACATTTTAGCCCTCCTAGTTATCAAAATACTTTGCCTTTCAGTGTTTACAATCTCTTTTTGGTTCAGTTTCTTGTTACAATCAGTAAGATCAGTAATAAATAATAAATTGACAGTTTTCTAACAACTAGGTTAAAGTATTTCTATAGTCTGCATACAGATTACCAACTATATCTTTTGAAAAGATTTTGTAGCATTTGGCACATTAAAAGTATCAAGAATATTCTCAGTATATTTAGACTACAAATCTGTCTTGTGTGTAATCCTGTTAGAATAAAATTTATTTCTGATGTCTTCTTTTTATAATAACAAAAATTCAAAAGCATATACACATTCACTATGTTTTTAGCTTAAAGAAATCAGGACCATCACTCAAGCAGTCAAATAGAAACTTGTGAAGAAAATTATTTGCAGAGTTTCTGCCACAAATATAATTATTTTGTGTATTAAGTTACAACACTTAAGCACAGATGTGGCAGCAATATTGAATCATGCTGAAGAGTATATGTTAGTTTCTCAAAACTTATTGCCTGCTAACAAAAATTTCTTTTTGTCAATTGATAAATTAAAGGCTTTTTAATGTCTCTAGGATATACAGCCATAGGTATAGCTTTCTGGAGTTTGGAAGAGCAGCAGCTTATCAAGGGCATAAGACATGATTGAGGAATGCTGCATTTGCAGTTGTGTGTCCATGTACTCATGGTGAGGTGCAAACATGAATGTGTACGAGTCCCTCTTGTTCTCCTTACCTATAGCATTCAAATCCAAATTAGAATTTTCCAAAGTTGATGAAAG
>VXAK01032140.1:0-10150 GCA_013399435.1 Arenaria interpres | reverse complement strand
ATGTAATTCTGGGCAAGTTATAAACAATGTGTAAATGACCTGAGTTGTCATTAATTTCATCAAGCGTCAGCATAAGAAATCCTTTTGTGTTCTTAGGCATTTGGGAAATGGACCCCCCACAGCCTGCTTTGTCAGCTGAGCTTTTCCTTTCAAGTAAAACAGGTGATAATATGAGTGCTTGATCCTTCTCAGTTTTTATTCTGAATTCTGGACTCAAAGGCTGATGGTTACCTGTTGTCCTATTAATTTATGTTGGAAGAAGCTTTATGGAAGAATATATGATGTTTAACTGAGCTTGATAGTGGGCATAAGAAGACATGGCCAGAGCTGAAATACAGCTGTGTCTGGTTTCAAGGTCATTGAGTTAGAGTCAGTTAGAAAGTATTTCAATTTAAAAAAGTGATCCAGGGACTGACCAAGGAAACTGTCTAGGATTAAAAAGTTTTGAGAATTTCTGGCGGTAATTTCCTGTAACTTCAGGTGTTCACAAAACAGTCTTACTGTTTCTTGAGCAGTCTTACTCAAATGGAAATGCTTCACAAATTTCATCCCTACCTTTCTCATTGATCCATCACTTGCTGAGCTTCTCGCTACTGAAAGAAAAGCTCATTTTAGCTTACATCCTATCTCTGTGAGTTCATCTGAATGTCTGACTTGTTAAAGCACCCTGAATTTCTAGTAGTGAGGGCAATATAGAGATGGAAATAAACACAAAGTGCAGTTTGATTGAAGAAGGAAGGTACTGTATCCTCTTGTAACCGTGGAGAATGGTGCACATGTGAAAACTTCAGGGAAAACATCAATGGTAGCAGACACATTGCAAAATGCTAGACCGTGTGGATACTTAAAGGGAATGGGATTTCCTAGCAGGTGTGGAATGGTGTTTTTGTGGCTCTTGTATGCTGAGAGACCTGGTAGGTCTCTTAGTTTTAACTCTTCTGGTAATTGTGAAGTCATATAAAGCTTAAAGGGGTCTTGGTCTGGTACAGACAATGAAGTACTTTGATTATCAACTACAGGAGGATGCTTATAGCACTGAAGTCTCAGAACTCCTAAGTGGAGAATTGTACATACTCATTCCTTCTATATATGAGTATATATGTAAATGCATAACTTGCTGGTGCATCAGCCCTAATACCAGTAATAAAGCTATAGTTATCTATATAGGCCTTGTGTACGGCTAGTCTAGTTATTTTAATTACTAAATAAACTGAGAGACTTTACGTCTTGTTGGACTCAATGATCTTAAAGGTCTTTTCCAACCTAGATGATTCTATGATTTTTTTTTTTCTATTTTTGATATTAGATATCTTGTAATTCTTTGCTATACTGTAATGTACTCAGTAGCATCTGTGCACGTTTTGCTTCATCCTGTTTTCACTTACGCTGTACAGCATTAGTGTAAGCTGAATGTGAAAATTTCCGGTTTCTGTGGCTGAGTTAACACCTGCCTGAGCATGTTGTTCAGAGGTGTACTCTGCTGAAGTTGTGACACTGTGTTTCTTTTCTTCCCATCATGAAGCTACTTGCAGTCATTTGCTTATTCTATCTGAATTTCAGGCTGTTGTATTGTAAGCTATGCCATGCACAGTTTCCAGCTCAGGAGTTTTAATCCATGCCTGTCTGGGAAATTGTAATTGTTCTGGCATCTAAAATGCAGTAAAACATTATTTTCTGTGTGTAAATTACTTTGAAATCAGATGTGGCTAATCTGGGGAGGAGGCTTCCTTTTTGCTTCTAGAATACTGTAATAACAATAAATCCAGAAAGAAGCTCAGCTTTCTCCAGTGATGCTTAGTGTGCTTAGTTTCTGAGGAGTGGTTTGAAACTGTGTTGTATTGGTTCCTTGTCCAAGTATTGCTTTTAAATAGCTGCTCTTTCAACAAATAGCACCTCTAGAGACTGCTGTAACAGACCTTGTAAGTAATTACTCTAACACTTCACCGTGCCTTCCCTCTCACTCTTGCTCACTTGTCTGCCTCTTGCTTACAAACAAAAAGTACACTGGCAACTAGACTAACAGGTTTTGCATGCTGAATATGCAACTGAATACTGAATCGCAGATTTTCCCCTGCTTTCAGATAAGGAAAAATAGCAAAATTATTTGTATTAAAATTTCCGTCTCTTAATACAGCAATGGCAGAATTCTTTAGACTTGCCAAAGCTTTCAACCTGCATCTTTAACTGCTAGAGGTTGGAAGCATTCCTCTGACCTTCACAAACCCCAGGTTCTTGTGCGGTACTGGCTCTGAAAGGCTGCCCTGTGGCTAACGACCCTGGAGCACGTTACCCAGAACTGCCGTGCTTTAAAGCTGTTTGTAACTGGTGGGCATCGCTGCTAAATAAAGAATGGATGTTTACAGATCTGAAAAATTAACAGAAATCTGCCGACCTGTCAACACCTGTGAATACTCTGCTTAGATGGATGCCCAAGAGGAGGAGAGGGAGAGCAGGTGGAGAAGGAGCCTCTTTGATAAAGGGAAAATGTTAATTCAGGTGTTTTTTTCCTGTATCGTGTCAGCTTTGATTTCTTCTTCATCTCTGTCTACATCCCTAAATTATCTGCCATAATTGTGTAAGTGGCTTGAATGAATGAAGGCTTTGCCTAATTAAATTGTGAAAGACTGAAACACAGGTATAATCTGATTATTCAAGCAAAATGACAAAATAAAAATAACATGCAAGTGATTGGTGTGACCTATTGAACGAAACTTTAGCTTGCTGGTAGTCTTACTGATACTGCTTTGACTAAAAGTGACATCATCCTGTGTGTCTGTAAAACAGCACAAATAATTTTGTCATTCTTATATTTGAAAAATTAATATTTGTAATGTACACTGAGATAATTTTAATATCCATAAGAAGGCCATGATAAATAGGCAATATAACAGTCCTTTATTTCCTTAAAAATTTAAGGATAAATGCATATTAGAAACCTTTTTTAGTGGTATCGCTTCTTTTGCTGCCCTTGTTCATGAGAGGACAGTTCTATGCTGGGCTAAAGTGTATTATTTCACTGTTCAAATAAAACAGATATTTACAGTGCTATTTTTTTTTTACATCTGGCAATGTAAGTGTATCAATAAAATTCAAACTAATCATGCTGATTAATACTTATATTAACCTCTCTTGTAATAAGATGAAATATTTTTAGTGAGGCAAATTTTGGCTTATTTCTGTGACAGAGCTTGTGGGAGTGAGGTGCCAAGGAGGACCCAAGTCTTCAGCCCATTATTAAGGAGCAAATTCTGACTTCTTTACTGCATGTGTAGTCATAGTAACTCAAGTGAAATATTTTGCAGAGTGAGACTTGGTTCTGAATCGTTCATTTATATGCTAAAATGTGGCAAAACCCAGGCAAAAATATTTCACATTTATCAAAATTCTATTGTTTGGATCTAAAATGATGTACTTGAGTTCTGTTTAATGTATAAATTAATGTATAATTACTAATTTAAGGATAATTCCTTGGTTATATAATATAATTGAGATCAGAAATGTGTTTTTTCTTTCCTGCAGTGACAGAAGCAAACCTTAATTTTAGTGTCTGATGGTTCAAGAGAGAGTACCTCAACAAAATTGATACAAATGGTGCTTCCTAATTCTTGGTGAGTAATTTACATTTAAGTATATCCAACTTTAAGTAGTCTTCGGCTGATCGTATCACACTGGATAAATGTATGAAATCAGTATACAAATAATTGATTTTACTTTCCTTGTTCTTTGAGCTGAATTTATAACTGTTGATTACAACAGTTGCCTAAGATCAGGATTATTTGTCTTTATATGAAGTTCTACACAAATGCATATACGAGAGGGGCAGATATTGTACTCATCCCTGTTCATGTACTGTTGCATGTTACAGAATTGTGAGCTCCTGATGGAGCTACAGTTTTTATACAAAATGCAGGTAGAAGTATTGCTTCGTTATGCCTAAATCTCTCTTTGTTTAATGGATGCAAAGTAACTCAGATTATTTTAAGGCTGTTCATGGAGGAAAATTGCTTTCTTCACTGTTCCCTGCATTTTATTGAACAGAGTATCTACCTGGTAGGGGAACCAACAAATCAATTTTCTAGGTGAAGATTTTCAATGCAGTTTTATCAACATGATCAAAGAAGCTGGTAAACTTCCCCCTAAAATCTCTGACAGATTTTTTTCTTCCTCTCTTCTGATATGCCACCTTAGACTGCTGGTATGGCTGTTTTCCTGTAAATCTGTTTACCATTCCAGCTGCCATCTGACAGCTTTCTTTTGCTTGAATTATACTTTGAATCAAGTGAACCACATGGTGGTGGTTTGGGTGCTCTTACCTGTGCCAGGATCTCTGTGCTGGCATCCTCTGCTGCTCCTAACAGGTGGTACTTAACTCTTAGAACTGATCTACTCATTGGTGACTGAGTGTTCCTCTTCTTAAAAAAAGATCTGCTTTTGCCAAGGCAACATAATTCACATGAAAAGATGCTGCAGTCCTTTTCCTGATCCAGTTCAGCCCCCTCTAAACATTTACCTGCCATTCTTTAAAGTGGCTCAGCAAGCTTTGACCGTGAGCATAGTAAGATGCTGAGGCAGCAAGACTCGAGACCCAGCATCTCTCAGCATCAGACACCAAACTTTAATGTGTAAGTCAAACTTCAGCCTCTCTCACATGTATCAGGATATTAGTTGGCTGGGTGTTTCACAGGAGGATTAATTATTCTGACTGAAGACAAACCATGGAGATAAAAGTTTGTTTGATTTAAAGGATTAAAAACTTCTGTCTGAAGAGGTTATTTAGTTTTTATTGACAATTAAATAAGTTTACTTCTGATGACAGAAATATGTCTCTAAAAATATGTGATTGAATTCAATACTTTAATTGAATTCAAGAGTAATTATAATTACACTGTTGATTTCTTTTCAGAAGTACCGAATATGGCTGCATATTTGACTTTTTCAGTAGTACAGAAATTAAGATCCTTTTGATATTAAAAAAAGAAATTAAAAAAAACACAACAAAAACCAAAATGGCAAAAAGCCCTTTATAACACTGTCTGGAGATGCTTTTTGTTTCCTGGGCTAAGAAATGCAAAAGCAAGCTTTTAAATCCAGCTTCAGTAGCACAGAATATCATCTGTTGAATTTCATGCGCATATAGAAGTTTGAGCAAAGTCGTCCTGTCTAGTTCAGAGTGCCAGTTAGAATATTCAAATCTGATATAACTTCAAAGGGATTATAATATTCTACTTCCAGTCAAGTCCCGTGTTTTCTTTGACCCACTTTGAAATTCTTTTTTAAAACATTTGGCTGAAGAAATAAGATGACAAGTGAAGCTTTTTGGACTCTGCTCATGCATTAGTATTTTCATTTTACTTAATTTTTTTTTTAATAGTCAATAGCCTATAGCACTTTGACATTAACAATCTCTTCTCACAATGCTTTTTTCCTAATTCAAATCAGAACTTGGATTAGAATGGGATCTTTTCAAAATTATTGTAGGTTGTAATAGATACCTACCATATGTGGCATCGATTAAATGCATATTTGATTAGTTAATGAAATAAAGTATTGATTTTGTTTGGTGTTTAACTCTTGCCTTTTTTAAGTTTTTTGTTGTTGGTGGTGGTGGGTTTTTTTTTTGTCTTCTGGGTTTTTTTGTGTTTTTTTTTTTTTTTAATGTAGCCCTTTACGTTTAAAAGCTTTTCCCAAAAATGTGTGGGGAAAGCAAAGGTGTTTATCTTACTGTTTCTTGTATTGAATTGTATGGATCTGTGGAGATTCATTAAACCTATAAAAATATAAAAGTCTTTTTCTTTTCATAAAAGGATTACATTGGTTATAAATAAAGCCTTTATCCTAAAAGGAAAAAAAACAATTTGAAGTAGGTTTCACTGTAGTCTCTGTGCTTTTCCTCTAAGCAGAAGTCAACTCTGACCTAACGTTGCATCAAAATGGCATACCTGCTCTGTAGCTGTAAACGTTGCAACTTGGTGTAATTCAAAGCCACTGAACAGATGCGAGATCCAATTCAAATGCCAACGTGTGTAACGCTTGGGAATGTGGGGATTATCTCATTGATGATTTGTTCTTATTTTAAAACAATCATTTAATCATTAAAGATGCACTTAATTTTCTTTGCCCTTATTTGAACGTGCATGCGAAAGTAATCCCCATCCTCTTGATCGTGTTCACACCAGAGAGGAAAATTACTTGATAGAAATGAAGCAGTTTAGAAAATTGATTTTTTTCAGTTTAGCTATTGAATTAAGAAAAAATGCTGACTCCAATTGGAAACGTGACTATTTTGTCGCTCAGACTGGAAATGGAACAGACAACTAACAGAAATTTTTGGGTTTGTTTCCTTTTTAGTATTCCATGATACATTTAGCAAAATCAGCGACTCGTTTTAAAACATCCAGTAGAAATGTCTGAGCTTTTCAAGCTTGGAGTTTCCTTTTCTGTGATATACAAACTTCAATTTTCAGGGAATAAACTATCAGCAAATGGCTGTGAAACCGTGAACAGCATTTCTTGCTTAGGTACTTGTATGGAGAAAGTGGGACAAACCACGTATCTGCTTCTCCACATGAAGGACACAATAGAATGTTCAAAAACGTGTTGCCCTCAGCTGGTGATATTGCAAGCACTTGGTAGCTGCTCTTTAGCCAGGAAACAGACTGAGTGTTACTGATGTTTGAAAAATAAGTTGCAGTTAAATTCTGCCTTCATGGTTTTGCTCCCCAGGAGCAAAGGTTGCTGATTAGCAAATGGCAATATAAATTTACAAAATCAATATATAATTTTAGGCTTTGGGGTATTTATCTATTAGGTGTGTTTACAGTAGCAATGCCAAATGCAGATGGCATTCATATTCTATGTAATAAATCACGTGAAATAATGCACAGACATGAATAGATGATTTAAAAGGAATTCCAGAATAGAATTTCTTAGTCTCTTGTAGCAGAATAATTGAGGTCTGTACCGTAGCCCGAGCTTAGCTGGGTTTATCCCTTTCTAAGTTAAAGTTACTACAAGAAGGTTTGGGATTTCTTACTGTTTTCTTTTGGATTCTTTTATCTTCCTCAATTTCTGTGCAACAGGCAAGAACTTAATGCTGCATTATAGGGCATAGTACTCAAAGTCTTTAGTGAAATGGTTAGGGAATCGGTGTTACGTAGGTTCCAGTTTGTACCCTGATCTCCAATCCCATTGAGAAGTCCTCTATCAAGATGTTAAAACTGTGTCCTTAACATATTCAAATATTCAGAATGTACATGGTTAGGCAACTGTGGTAACAAATCACACATCAAAGCTTTAATGTTTCCACTCTGTGTGTGAAACACCATGCCTAATGTATTAAAACAATGTGTTTTTTTTACAAAACCATATATCATCAAAAAATACAAGTGGAGAAAACTTGCAGAAAAGCCCCAAAACTCAAAGGGATAACTGTGGATTTTCATTACTGAAAAAAAAATTTAAAAAAATCCTATGCATATTGAAGAACTTCAGGTCTGTCTGATATTGGACTTGCTGCAGTTTGAATAAACTTTAAAAAAAAGCTGTGTGTAGGGATTTCTTTTATTTGGAGAAATGATAAATTCTGATTTGCGACAAGATAAAGTTGTTATGTGAGAGGATGAAACAGTGATGTAGCTTACCAGAGAGTGGTCACACTTGGGAGAAGGGTCTGAAAATGGTAACTTTTATATAAAAGATGAGAAATCAGACTTCATGCTCTGTCATTCTGCTTTGTACAGCAGGATTATGCATTGCCCAGTGGATTGGAGTTGGACGGGCAACAGCAAATGCAGCAATGGTCTGAGAATATTGCTTTAAGTGATCTTCCCTGTGCCCTTCTACCACCAGCTGTCAAAGACAGAGTAAAAACTATACAAACCTGCCTGGTCGTTGCATACCTAGACTCTAAACCCGCAAGTAAGCACGCCTATATTTATTACAATATTTTTTTCTGTTTTCCTCTGTCTGCAGACCTAGTAGAGAACTTTCATGGCTATAGCCAAAAGTTTGATGGCCAGAATGCATTGGAATGAGCAGAAATCGTTCACAAACCCTCAGGGTAAGTGAAGTTAAAAAGTATAAGATTATATTTCACAGGTTAAGTGCAGGGCCATGAAGTTGTTTCTGGTTACTCACCAGAATTGCATAGTCAATTTTTCTGTTAGATGTTTTAAAATAGCCTAAAGTCTGCTGGCTAGTGATGATTAGTGACCAAGGATAAAATGTTTCTTTATGATTAATTAGACAACAATTATGCACTACTGGAATTCAATGTTAATCCTTCTGTTGCTGATAGGAGCTGTTAGATCTCAGAGGTAGTTAATTTCAGATTTGGGATGCACCCTCTGTCTTTGATAAGTTGTTGGGATCATTGCATGGTTAATAATGTTTGTTTAAGTTTTAACATTAAAAAGTGAGATGTTAGGTTTCCTGGCACTTTAAATGTTTCCTGATCTAGAGCCTGCTCTCAAAACCATAAGATGCGCAGTTTCTTCTCTTGCGTGATTACACCATGAGGTTCTCTTTAAATGAGATCATTCAACAGTTACAATATCATAATAAATGGGACTGAATAGAGAAGACGTTTCCTGTTTTTACTCTAAAATAGATTAAATGTAGGAAGAACGATAAAGTTTCAGATCTAGTTTGAAGTTTCCAATTGGACTAAGAATAACTTTTTAGAAGGGCAGGTTAGAAAACAGTAGTACCCTTTTCATGCTTCTATCTTTTTTTAGCTAATGATTTGTATTTGGGAACTTCAGTGCTTATGGGACTTGCATTACTGCTAGGTTTTTCTCAGCAATCTGTTTTCCACTGGACTTTTAAAATCTAGGTCCACATACCCATGTTCAGTAGCTCATACTGGGGTCCATACAAATTTTTCAGCATCTTGACTTAAGCTATTAGTGTTGCTGTGGTCTTTTAAAATCATTACTACTTTTTTCTTCTATTTCAGTTATAACCTTGGTGTTTAAAGTGATGTGTGTGAATAATTAACTGATAAAAAAACCAATGATTTTTAATCAATTTTCATGAAGACCTTAAGATATCTCTAAATGTATTTATTATTTGGCATCAAGCAGTGTGGAGAATTTTTGGGTTATAAATTGCTTATGCACAATTAATTTTAAATACTTGTCATTTGAAATTGAAGCTGTTTGTTAGGATGCAGGAATCACATGAGAGATTTTGTTTCCTGTTTCAATGAATCTTTGTGTTAGAATTGTAGGATACTTACATAAAGTAACTACTCTGAAATTTTATATTTGTATAAGCATTCTGTCACCAAACTTATTGCTGGAATATGGAATATTTGCATCAAATAAACACAATATGTGACTGAACAATTAATACGAATACATTTAAGGATGCAGAAACATATTAATAAACATTTATTTCTGTATTCATCTAGATTCAGTTGTAAAACTGAGCTTTGGATCCTTCCGGGATACAAAGCTTCTTAATTTCATCCTGATCCTTTCTAATGAAATAAAAAATATGCTGATTTATTAACCTCACTTGAAGCTTTATCACAAACAGTTGGGGGTTACTTTAGCTAATATGACATCTGTGCATAATTATGCATCCCATCACTCTTCCTTGTGCTACTCTATTTTTCCTGTATTAAAAGTGTCAGGACAATACTGCAAGCATAATGGTGCTGGTTTTTAATCAGCATAGACACTGTAAACAACTGTTCATTAGCAAAGGTAGAACAAAGAATGGCTTAAAATGGTAACTTCTAAAAAGCTGATTTTGTTAGTTAAAATATTCTCAATATATTCTTGATTCTAGATGTGTTTTCCATCTTTCTCAGTTGATAAGGAACTTTTGGCAGACTAATTAATTCTTTGATCACTTTGTCATTTCTCTTTGACTACTAAACCTGCATTTTACTTGTCTGAAATATCTTCATACACACCTGTAAGACATTCTTCAGAATGCCTTGTTACAAAGAAAGTTCTCAGTTTTTTTTTACAGAAATGCATTAAGTCAGAAAAATGTATACTTGTATTCAAATGGAAAAGAACAATTGATTTTGAAATGTTAGTATTTTATTAATATATACATGGATCTGGTTTGTTTTAAATTCTGGAAGCTCATCTAGAACTTTGAATACAATTAATCTTATTACATTGTGAAGTAGCAA
>VXAK01032104.1:0-16852 GCA_013399435.1 Arenaria interpres | reverse complement strand
AGCTACCTCGTTACTAAACTGGAAATGGCTTTCCATTATTTATTCTGGTTCAGACAGAACATTTTAAAAATACAATGTGTGAAACCAAATACTGAAAGAGCTATTTTCCATGGAAGTGATTTAAATTTTGGATGCAAAAGGAGTTGTAGTTGAAAATTAAAAATCCCTTTAGGAACAATTTTCAGCAGCCCCATTTTTAGTTGGTGGTTTGGTTGGTTTGTTGGGTTTTTCTTCTTTTTTTTTTTTTTTTTTAATTTTGCTTTTAAATAAGATCATGAACAACTCTTTGCTAA
Organism: Arenaria interpres; assembly: GCA_013399435.1. Lineage (NCBI taxonomy): Eukaryota > Metazoa > Chordata > Aves > Charadriiformes > Scolopacidae > Arenaria > Arenaria interpres. Next base: position 16,559 of record VXAK01032104.1, on the reverse strand, counting down.
GAATTTGAGGTGTATCCAAATTCCCCAAAGTAAAATGTTGATTAAATCTTCCTGATGTTTAGCAGCTTTGCTGTCCCCCATCATCTGTGCTGTAAATTCAGCAGGCCTTCGGGACAGCAAATAATAGGCTTCCTTTAGTACCCCCTGCAAAACAACAGGACAGAAAGGCAATTAAATCCCTAGTTCTAGATTTTGTTTAGGCTACTAGACAAATCTGAACTTCTTAGCATGTGATAAAATGAATTAGTTTTTCTTAGGTATACAGGGAAAGAGCTAAAAAGGACCTTAGAAATACATAGTTACTAAATTCTCACACGTCATTTGACCACAAACCAATATGAGCTAAAACGGAAAACATGGTACAGCTACTAAAACACATGAAGAAAAAAAAGCATAAATTCTATAGTACCCTACATTAGATGTTCATCAAAACATAGCAATATACTAGGGAAGAAAATATGTTTTTGTTTTTGGTTTTTTTTTTTTTTTGCTTTCTTTTTGCTTCTGTTTAAGTAGAAAGCTAGATTAAAAGGAACAGTTTGCTTTTAAGGGAAAAAAAGAAAATCAAGGCTTTTCCTTGTAAAGGCCACTGAACCCAGCAGCTCGGCGTGTCCTTTGGAAAGCAGAGGAGAAAGTCTTCTTGTTGTAGCTGTTTAAACTCAAGGGTCAGATGACTGATAGAGTGCATTGTCTGGAGACTTTCACAGTTCAGGTTAATGCTATCAAACCCTTTAATTACACCAATATACAGCTGATAAGAGGCCCTAATGGCCCTTTCATATCTGTATGGTAACTAGGACGTACACCATATATGGTTGTAAGATTGATACCTATACGGCTTTGTTCTGATAACTTGACTTCCTGTCAAATGATGCATTGCAGAAGCTTCTTCCAGCCTCTCATCTCTTTTCCTTCAGCGTTTCACGCTGCTGAGAAAAGTTCCAGATATTTAGGAGTGTCTATAAGCATGAAAATATAACAGGGAATTAAGAGAAAAATGTGGCTTACTGAAGCATGCCTTTCAACAACATATTAATCCTTAATCCTTTGTCAACATACCTACCAGATTGCCTAGTCTTTTGTTTCACTTTTTCCAATTAGTTGTAAACTCTGGTACAGAAACTAGTATTTCTAAGAATTTTAGCAGAAAGAAGGGGCAGCTGCAATACTGTACCATTACCTGCGCTGTTTACTGTGATCATGCAGTTCCTTAGTGCAGGAGACTGGCCCTGTATACATATTTTCTGTCAGTTAATCTTGTTTTAGTTCCAGAGACACTTACAAAAGCAGACTCAGTATGTTATTTAGACTAATTTTCCCACCTTGGGAAAGCAGAGGAAAGAATATGTGCTGGACTGAAATACGCCCTGTGAACATAAAGGCATCATCATCATCTCCTACTTAGCATTTAGAGGTTCTGCACTGGTGAGCAGGAGTGCTGCACCCCACGAGGTGTATTCATACTGGGTCAGAGGAACAGTGCCTTCCACTGGAGCTGGGAATTTCACTCACAGGCAGAAAAAGACCTGTGTACTTTGAAAAAATGGAGATGCCTCCCTGTGTGTCATAGCTGCCACTTGTAGGTATGTGCTGTGGGGTTTTAATGCTTTTGAAAGAGAAGAAAACCAGCTCTATAGGAAACACTAGTGACGCCTCCCATTGGATCTCGCCAAATCAGTGTGGAAATGGCTTGTCCTGCACCTTCAGACTTTAGTCCATCCAAGGGCATTCAGCCTCTAGCTTCAGCGGAGCTCCTTTTGTTACCTTAACGGGGAACATGGGCATCCCTAAAGTAAAACACCTGCTAATGTGCTCCTCTGGCTGGGGTCTTACAGAAGCCTAAAAGCAGACCTGGCACATTGAGCTGTTGCCATTCCGCAAATGCAACAATTCAGAGGAAATATCCCTGTGAAGATATGTGAAATGGAAGATCTCATCCCCCGCTGAACGATTGTAAGGCTTCTTGCTGGTTGGGGAAGTAGCATGCAAAGCTGCTGGCATGCACATGTAAAGTGAATTATTATTGTATTAAAAACTACTTTCCCCCAAACATTTGTTTCTCATCTGGCATCAAATAGAGTTTAATTGCAAGTTGTTTTATGTCATTTTCAAAAAGATGCACAGGAGGTTCCTAAACTTCCCATGTATACACATCTCATTATATCTCAGTAGGGTTCGTGTTTGTACCACCTGCTCACAATTGGGAACACTTACCCTAATGTCTCTGTAACAAATTTTAGCACCGGGCTCTTTTTGACAATGCAGTTGTAATCTTCATTACATGGTTATGTAAGGCATTTCCAGAGGGTTATGTTAAGAGGAGAAATATGTGAATTTCAATATTTTCTTTGATTTAGGAAAATACAGCCCAACAATTTTGCTATTTTTATCTAATGAGTAAGAGAAGTAAAGTTATCAGGTTCAAATCTGAATTACAGTTGGTTACCAGCTGTTTACAAAACTGAACAGCAGAAGCATAAAACCCCAGATTATATATACGGATAAAATATCAGCTTTCACAGGCTGGCTTCTCTTTCATGAATATTTTCTAGTGCTAATATGAGAGGGGTATAGGCTTTGTATTTTTAGGACAGTTTTGGATACTATGCATGTTAATAATTCCAGGATTTATGTCTGTTTAGCCCATTTACAGTGTATTGCCAGGATTACTTTTTTTGCCTCTGGGCCAGAATAGTGAGTTAAATCCCACATCAGGATTTGGGCTGGGCGCCAACGCTAATATTGCAGTGTAATACTAGGAGAGCTGTGCTGTTAGAAGAGCTGTGCTTTGGCTAAGATGTTGAAGGAAGGTATCTCCTGCTTGGCTCTGATGGCCAAGTGGCGGTGAAGGACTTCCGAGCCCTTTGCAGGAGGACAGTGAGATGTCTCCCTGGATCCGTCGGATTGACGGGACCCCCTGCAATTAGTTCTCCTTCATACACACTGAACGCAGAAGCTGTCTGGTGGAAAGAGCATAGCATTATTGCACGAACAAAGCCTGTTATTATAGTGCACATGTGTATGCTGATGAAGAACACGACACTTCTCTTTCTTCCTCTTCCAGTTTCTCACCATAGGGAACCTGCCTGTGCGTGCTTCCCACTTTTTCCCTTCCCAAAACCAGAGGTGTGGAGGCAGCAGAGAGAGGCGAACGCTGAATCCAGACCGATTTCTGCGACGTGTCTATACAAAGCCCACAAACTCTGCCTGTTGCCCAACCTCGTGCTCCAGAACAGCACCCACTACTTACCCCTCCAGACCATGGGCTGGGCAGCTCTGGACCTCTTTGGTTTTTTTGTTTTCCCACCCCAGCCAGAGCATCCCGGCCATATCTACAATTTTCCATTGCAACATGTAGTGCTGCTGCTACTGCTCTGGCGGCAGTAGAGGTCTGGGCTTTGATGAGCATATTCATGTGCAGTTATTCTTTTGACAGGCTGCCCAAATTTTCTTGAGGAAGACAAACCACAGCAGATATTTATATCTCAGATATTTATATCTGGGACAAAGGCTCTTCTCCAGCCCAGAGGCTTCCTCCTTGCCAAACTCCAAACGCTCTTGTTTCCAAAAGAGGTGCTAAGACTCCTCAAACTTCTCAGGAAAAGCTTGCAAGTATCTTTCAAAATGGTAAGCGTTAAACAATGAAAGTGCAGGCACTGGGACTGGCTGCCCCAATAGCAAGCCCATTAGTCACCGGTTTGTCCCAGACAGAGCTCTCTGTTTCCAAACAAAAGACTCCTCCAGAAAGTCTAGAAAGTTCCTGTGGAAGGCAAATGCATTACCATGTTTTTACAGCTTGGAGAAACTGAAATAAAAATGTAAAGTAACATTACATTTTATTTATTTTGTAGGTGATGCACTTCTTTGAGTTGCTCTGTAGGTGTCTAATATTTTTTTGGTAAGAAGCCTGTTTTTTTGAGACAGGATTGCATCCTGGAGCAGCTCCCTTGAAGAGCACTCCTATGCCTGTTGTGGTCCTCTGGGATTGCCATGGAGTTGTTTGCACTGAATCAGGAATATTTGTGCAGTTTTCATGGGTTTTCGGCACATCATAGCAACTCAAAACAAGAGTTTCCAATCCAAATTTCTCCACGCAGCCATCAACTACTTCATGAGCTGTTTACAAACTGGTTCTCTGCTGTGCCCAAAAGCACCACAAAATCCTCTCTAAAAAGGTCTTGTGCTGATCTAGGCTTTTATTTAACTTTTCCAGTCAACCCTATATTTAATATAATACTGTACAGTCCCAATGAGAGAAAAAGTACTTAAACAACCACTTTTAGAGGAAAAAAAAAAAAAAAATAAATTGCCAAGGTTCCCTGAAATTAGTTTATACTTCTCTGTGCCATGTTATCAGCCCTCCTTATTACTGTCACCAGAGTTATCTGCATGGCCCATGCATTTGTTTTTTTCTCTCCCTCCTCACCCCCCCACTTGATACCGGAGCTGTTACCTATCACCCTTCCTCAAGTGAGGAGTAAGTGGCTGCTGCTCCAGGACCAGCTGGCGGGCATCAGCAGGGAAATGCAATAGTCCTCTGGGTGGAAACTATTCGGGTCATCCCACCTCGGAGGTGCTGTTTGAATTAAAGTTGTATGTTCACTGTCATGTGTAAAAATTCTTGGTGACATAAGAGAAACATATTGTTAATTAATTGCAGTCTGAAACACATGTCAATCAAAGGCATTTGCGGCTAGTAATCTTCGTGCTAATCACTTTCTCAAACAACACCCTGGTCCATCTGAATTATGTCTAAATTAATCTAAGCAAATCTGTACATCTTCTCTTAACCTAAAGTAGTAGTAGCCTATGTTCATCTATACACAGGGAGATAAACTGCCTTAGACAACTAAAGAATCATTTGAGATTTTTCACTAACTAAATCCAAGTTGTCAGCTTTGAAAAAGTGTCAATAACTTCTTTACCAACATTGTTTTTTTAAAATTTCACGTAACTTTGTAAATATCTGGATGATAAAAAACACAAAATTTGCATTACATGGGGTGATCCTCATAGTACCCCTCATTTGAAAAAGACAGAGGAAGTTTTAAACATTACAAGAAAAAGCTTGTGTTGGTGATTATGGAAATTGGTACTGGAGAACTTTCAGAATAATGAGATTTATTGTTCTATCAGCTCTGATATATCTCAGCATAGAAATTCTGGAATTCCAAAATTCATCTTCTGGCTATTAACAATTCACCCATTAGTAACTATAAAGGCTCAAAATGAACTATAAATGAGCAACTGGCCAAAGTGCAAGTTCTTAGCTAGTATTTCCCAATGACAAAAAAAAAAAACAGTTGAATGCAGGATTTAGCTCTGAAATAATTAAAAAATAATTATTGTAGGGGAACCAACTTGATGAGCTGAGAAACATATATAACTATGTTACCTGGACATCAGTCACAACATTAATTTAAGTAAATAAATACAGTGCTTCGCTGAAGTAGTGCTGCAGATTTTTCTGTATGGGTGATCCATACCCCACGATGCTTCCAGTTAAACCCTTCCTTTCATTGAAAGTGTCTCATACATAATACAATTCCTACAGAATGACTGAAAAGTGACCTCTGCCTCTCTGAAAAGTAAAACTAAGCAAATCAGACCTCCTTAAAAATAATAAATGCAGGCAAAGAGAATACAGCATTTTGAGTAGAGATTTCCTCCAGTTTTCAATTATAACTGTGGATCAAGCCCAGTCAACCTAAGATGTGCTCTTTTTCTCACAGTCTAGACAGGCTCATGGGCTTACAAATCGGTCCCTGAAGACACCAGCCTCAGTATTCATCTGAAGTTAAATATTCTTCACTTGAGGATCTAGTTTATCCAAACTAGAAAAACAAATTGTATTTGACTTCAGGACCAATATGGCAGAAATCCCAGAGCTCTCCACCCATATGGTAGGAACATATGTGTTCACTCCAGCTACACTCCCTTACTCTGACTCCACTCGGAAACAACTCCCTTTTCCCCGTTCGCTCTCTCCAGGACTGAGCCAAAGCCTATTAAAGTCTTCAGGAATGTTTTCACTGATTTCAACAAGCTCTGGATGGTGCCTTCCAGCTTCCAGTCATTTCTGTCATCATTACTGTAATGACCAGCAGCAGCTTGATATTCCTCCCATTGACATCTTCAGGAGATGGCTATTCTAGCTTGCCCAGACCCCAAAAATGGATTTCTGGAGCACTTTTCAACTCACGAGCCTTCCTGCTCATGTTATCAAATACTGGCAGTGGGTTTACTTGTTTGAAAATCCACATGTAATTTTGGCTTTGCTCCTTTCCTGTATGCGTTGAGCAATGTAAAACAAAAGACTCTCCACTGGTAGAGATGAATGTCATGCTTTGGCTGGGATGCCAGTGGCTGTGTACTGTAACACAGCACACACCGCAGCCCTAATTTCTGGCTCCCTCTATGCCTCTATGAAGTAGGAGTATTGCTACAGGACAAAGTAATACCTCAAAATACCCTCACTCACTCAAATCTGCTAATAGTGACTGAAGATGCTAAAATACAGGTGTTGGACACCACGTAGAGGAAAGATTTTCTGCAGCTGGAGGAGGACTGTTAAGAAACACCCACTCTAGGTCCTAGAAACTTCAGTTATGGGGTCAACATCAAGAGCTTCTGCAAGATCTCAGCAACCTTGTTGGGCTGTACAGGACTATGTTGTGCTTCGTGGGTAGTCTTTCTTTTCCCAGACAGAGAATAGGGTTTTGTTCATCGTTTGTACCCAGACCCTGGAGTTGTACGTCAATGTGCTCTGACAAACTAGTAGGTGGAACACTTCAGTAAGCAGTGTGCTTGAAGTTAATGAACTCTCTTTTTTAATTTTAAACAGGTGGTTCCAGTGAGGCTTCCTCCACAGTCTTCTCCAATGACGTAGTACTTAGTCCTAATACAAAAAATGACCCCCCGTCAAGAAATTTCATCTTTCTCCATAAGTGTCTTCCTGATTCTCTAACACAGCAATTACTTTTGCAGAAGCAGTTGCCTTTTTTTTTTTCCTGGCACAAAATGTCCAAATTGTCCATCTCCCCTTTGCAGAGACCCCTCAGCAGTAGGAACCCAAGTGGCAGCTGCATGGCAAGTGATGGTTAGCAATCCTAAGTTACTGAGGTAGCTCACAAAACCACACTGCAGCAAGAGGAAGCTTCCCTGTAGCATTTCCAGCAATATTATTAGAGTAGTTTCTGTTTCCAGAGGAAAAGGGACAGAATCTGTGAATGCGATTAAAAATATTTTTTTTTCCATGCCGTGTATTTCAAAGATTTGGTACCTGGGCTTTGGATTTCTCTTTTTTAATAAAAAGCATAATAATTCCATAACTCACATTTGGAATCATTCCTGGGTTTTGGAAGCAAATTATTAAAATTGAGCATATGGAGGTCTTAAAGTAGAACCTTATGGGAGGGGAGAAAAAAAACACTTGATCAAGACTATTTTGTAGCATCTTAAACTAAAATAAAATGCTGCAACATCCTAGTGAAATAAGATTTGTTCTCTGTGCAGCTCTTTTCCATCCTCCGTTTTCAAGTTTATTTCATGAAGTAAGCTGAAGATTGCATTGGAACTAAACTCTCCCACCTTCAAACAAGCATTTTCGTGCCATTTGCAACCTTTTATATTTTCACTATATTGCTTTAGAGTATGGAAGGGTTAGCTACTTTTGCATGATATTCAAAGAAGCCTACAATGACAGTGACCCCAACTATTCTATGATTCTATGATCTATATAAATTATTTTTTCTATCTTTTACCTTCCCATAAGATTGAGGGTATTGTGTTGAACATAAATAGCCAAACAAGTGGCTGCGTGGACCATGTCTCAGACCATAAGCAGGGACAGCTATTAATTTTAACTGCTGTGAGTTTGGACCACTATAAAGGATTACATGCTAGGCATCAGGGCCAGTTCGTCATGCTATTTAGAGGTGCTCAGGTCCCTGCATGCTCTGAGGATAACTGCATTACAAATGCTTCTTCTAAGCATATGTTCCTTTTTTTTTTTTTTCTTTCAAGCTGTGAACACGCACTGATCAAATCCTGTGTGATAATATCAATATTGCTAAGCACAGGCAAAAATACAATAGCCTCCAAGGTCTGAATAAACACCCTCCTTTTCCCCCAGCCCAGTTGATGTTCAGTCTCAGTCTTCCACAAAGATGTCAATTGCCTTCAGTGCAGATTAGTCTACTCCAAGTCAGCAACTTCAAAACCACCATGATGTTTCCAATATAGCCTGTTCTTCCTTCACTTCAGTAGGATCATGTGGGATTGACCAAACATGGATGGTGTTTGTAATGAATAAAGTTTCTGAAGGAGAAAAGGAAAGGGTATGTATATGTATAGTGGCAGTAGGTTCACAAACTTTGTCCTTTAAATTCCCATTTTTCATCTACATGCAGATTCATAGATGACACAACATGTATCGTGCCCAAAGCCCTTGAGTTAACACCCACCCCATTGGTGATCTTGGAGAATGATGGAAAACTTTGTGCTCTACTGCTTCAGTCAGAATGATGTTGTCGCAAAATGTTTCAATGAGGGACAGAAACACTGCGGGCTACGGTGTAAGGTGCTCATAATCGCTCTGACTCCTTTGACTTCATTGGATCTAGAGAGGCTTGCATGAACAGAAAACCTAGATGTTGTCTCGGAAAACCCTCCATATTCTGTTAGAGAGGGGAGAGTCTTTGTCCGCACTAATTTCCATGTGAAGTCCATCTCCTTTCAAAGGGAGAGGTCTCTAACATGTGTTTTAAGTGATCAATTATTTTATTTTACTGGTGACAATTGCAATGTGTCTTCTAGTCATACATTTCCCATTTTTTTAACAAAAAGGCTCTTATGAAAGAAGAAAAAGAATTGGCAGATCACTATGTCAGTATTTGATTATTCACCTATGCTCATTTATGTAACTGAGTCAAATCTTTGCGGCATTTTTAGGGGTTCGGTTGCCAGTTACACAACTGTCAGTATGTAAGCCTTGGTTAAATTTACGTTATGAATTTGTAATCCTGTGAATAATCAGATGTGTACATACATTTGTGTTGTAGGACATAAATGCAATTCCCTCCCCTCCCCAACAGTTCTTTGTGACATCTTTCCAATTTTAATTGATATCACAGCAATCAAAGAAGGACCACAGTGAATCAGCAGTGTTGACAATGTGCCAGGGTGTTTAGAAAATAGGCATAGCTAGGGAAGAAGAACATGTCAAAATACATTTTGAACATATTGGAATATGTTATGAAATAAAATGTGTTTACCTTTTTGAATGACGGTGTTGGGTAGTGCTGGCGACGCTGAGGAGGAGGAGGGGGTGGGTGATGGAGCCCTAGAACTGGACCACGTTCCCATTTTGTTATGCAAGGTACAAATACGCAGAGAAGGAATATGACACTATATGACAAATCGCTTCTCTAATTCATTGGACTTGTCAAACAAATTAACTTCAGTAAATCTACTCTGGTGGTAGGGGTGGTGGGAACATTAGTACGATCGAAATGCTGGTGGCTGCTTAAGTTCTGCCATCACATAGTTTAACCAGGCTTAGACAAGTTTAGACACCCAAGTGCTAAAAATACAGGAAGATAGTAACATCTGCTGCAAAGCTAAACACGTGATGACGTTACCACTGGGAGCAATGAACTAAGACATTTGGCGTGGGGAGAGAAAAGGCATCCGAGGCCTACATCTGAATACAGAAGCAAAGAAAGCACCCCCCCAAAAAAAGGAAACATCCCAGAAACTGATAAAAGGAATGATGTCCTGAAATATTTTCCCCAAAAATGCAGTTATAACATTGTTTCTCTGCCTGTAAAGTGTCTTTAAAAGCACCTGAGCCAGCACAGCAATTAAGAATGTTGCTTGTTTTCAGGAATTCTCCTTCGACATGAACCACTCGTATTTTCTACCCTCTACATCATGGCTTGATATTTACCATCAGAGTTGAAACAGAAAGAAAATGTTCATAAAATTCTTGTGTTTCAGGCTCTCCTTAAATAATCAACATCAGCCATTTTATAGCCCAGACAAGCTTTTCCAGCATTGAGTAAGCATTATAAAGCATCTCTTAAACTTTCTGATATTTTCTGCAATTTTCCTGCAGCTTCCCTATGCATTCATCGGCATAATTTGTCTAGACTGAGTCTGATTTTAAGAGCTCTTAACCTTTTAATAAACTTTTGTTGTGTTGTTGCCCCTTCTCCCTAATTCATCATCTGTCATATTCTGTAATCTGATCCCCAGTTTGGAGGCATGAACACATTGGAATACATACACTGTCTAACCCGTTGAAAATAGATATGCTAAATAAAACCCATTATTTCTGTAAACAGTGATACATGCTATTACTTCTCACTGTCTCTTTGTCACAGCTATGTTACAGCCATTGTCATTTTTTTTTCTTTGCTGTTCTATTTATATAGCTAATGGAAATTATTATATTTTAAAATATTTTGACGTTTACATCAGTTTCAGGTATTTTTCACATGATTCTTCTCCTGCATCTTGATCCCTAGTTTCCTGATAGGGCGTCGTGGGGTTTTTGGGAAGACATGAAGACTGTTCATACCTGTGTGCCCATTTCTGCACCTAAAAGCTGTACAGAGCTGCTCGGTGAGACGGGCAGCATCTGATGGGGAGAGGACGAGGTCTGGAGCGAAAGGGACAGTCCTTTTGCCAGCTGAGCTCTGCTGCGACACTTACTTGGGTCTGGCTCAGAAACTTGCCTCGCACTTTTAATGTGAATTAAAATAGCCGTTTTCCTGCATTATGATTGCTTTTAAGTGACGCATAAGAGGTGAGTGTGATAGATAAGCCCGGCCAATAATGCTTAATAGTGATTTATTGCACACCTCTATGACCCCAAAAGTTGTACTTGGATGCCACCAGCTTCTTTCGTCCCAGCTGGGAACACAGAAGGTGAATCTCGCTCTTGCAGTATCAGACATACCGTATACCAACTGTTGTTTGCCTGGGAATGAAAATTAAGCGTGCACCTTCCCACAGGCTTAAATACAAATCTCTTTGTGAACAGTGAAAGGAAAAAAAAAAAAAAATTGCTTTGCTCTGAGAAACCGACCAAGGCAGGGATGAAAAGGTGGCTCTGAGGCAGGCAAGGGAGAAAGACCAGAGTAAGCCTCTTTTCAGCATCAGAATAGGTTGCCAGGGTAAGGGGGGGGTGGAGGGGGGCGGCGGCAGAATTGTCACAAAATTCGCTACAACACTTAGGAAAATCTAGTGTATTCTCTTTATTTCACTGAATTTAATTTTGGGCACAAATGACTGAAATCTGGGACTAAGCAGGGCAGTGAGGGGAAATTATCAGTACCGGTCTCGGCGGCCAACCCTCTCCACCTCTGACAAATCACTCAGGGCGTTTAAATACTGGAGTACAAACAACGAAAATAAGTAATGGTATAATTATTTTAGACAAATTAAAAATGTTGCTTTCCCCCTTAGAGCAGCCTGAAAATAGGACGATTCATTGGTTAAATTTTAATGGAACAATCAAAGAGCAGTTAATTCCCCAGCATGGGGTACCCTCGGTGGGCAATTATGGGGTTAGGAATGCTCCGTCTCCATGTTGACCTGATTGGTGTAAAGTCCCTCGATGGTTCGCAATGTTTGTTAAATTGGCGATAGTCTGTACTCGGATATACCCTATTAGCCAAAAATAATAGACAGTTTGGTTGCCAGTTTTAATGTTCATATGTTGCAATCAGCAGGGTTTTTTTTTCCTTTTTATATCAGTGTTTCGGAGGTTAATCTCTGTTATCATCGTTTTAAACTCACTCTTATTCTTATCAGTTATATTTAGTGGCAGATTGCAAGCTTTCCTTATTATCTTGTTAAATCAGTAGGTGAAAGCCTTTCAAGGCATTTCTTTTTAAACATCTTTTATTAATGTTAATATGCCAGATGGGACAAATTAAAATGGTTCTGTTCTTCATGCTGCCACTACCCACAATTTTACCACATCATTTGCTGGTTAAGGAAGCATATGAAAACGATAGGTACAGAGCTCCTGTAATAAAAGTTCAGAAAATGATAGTAAAGCCTTCGCTGGAAAAATATTTTTTCAGTTACATTCATACATAAAAAAGATGTCATTTCTGTGCATGCAGCAGCTTTGATTTTATCACAGCTGAAGAGTTCAAGACTCTTTTGATCAGTACAGTGTGGCAACATACCTTTTCTGTGCTCGTGTTGGGGTCAACAGAAAACTTCAATACCTTTGTCATCACAATAGCACCCGTTACCGGTGCCGTTGCTGGAGATCTCCGTGGCATCACGTGTTGATGCTGGCGTTCCCAGGGACCACACTGGAAAGGAGCCTGTCCACCGTCCCCTAGGCTGGGTCCCTAAGAAGGACAAAAGTAAAAATGCTTTTCGAAGCCAACAGTGTATGATCAAACACTCCCCACAGGGCAGCCTCATCTAATTTTGTTATTTAGTAGGGCACTTTGTGGAAAATATGTTTTGTGATATGGGTTTTTTTTTAGTATCTAGCCACTGATGAAAGCCTAGAGTGTCCCCAGAAAATAATATTAGTACTTTTAGTAACAGTGATAGTGAAACTATTTATACAAACAATATCAACACACTGATAGTGAGACCTCTCTTTTTAATCCAGTTTAAATACCCTTATGAGGCAAATGGTTCCCTTCACTGATTTCAGTGAGATGAGACTTTTATCACCAAGGATCCTTTATCCCAACAGCAGAGTGCCAGAGCCCTTATATTGGTGCTTTTCACTACCGTGACTTCATCCAACTCTTTTTATGATGCATTGTCCAGAACAGTGGGGCTTCCCTAGTTTGCATCTCAAGATCTCAAGAGCTGCTTTACATACTCCAATGGTAACATTTGCTATGAAACCACAAAATTGGGCCTGGATATAGTAAAATCTGTGCAATACAGATGTTTGGGTATCCTCTGTCAATAGTCAGTTCATGATATTTCCTGCACTTGATCAAATTTTGCTTAGACAGAGACTGATAAGTTGAGGAGAAAACACTTTAAATGAACATATGCAAAAACTGTGGAGAAAAGCACTCTTTCTATGAAGGGAGTGTGGATGGTGCCTAGGGATTAGCCCGTCATCTAATTTTACCATAAATCTACTTCTAATATTAAAAAAACCTCAGTTTCTTTATCTCTCAGTACCAGCTAGAAGGATTTTAGTTTTCTCTATCCACTGCTACTTCAGACTGCATACTGAATCTGATGTGCATGAAAATCACTTAGCATGAATATAATAGAAAATTAAAGTAGTGCTGAAATATACTTAGCTGTTAGAATTCAAGTAGGCAATGTTAGGATTTGCCCATTTAAAACATATCTGCATATTATAAATTGCTGTAAACAATTTGTATTTTTATAACAAAACACAGTGTTGTTTAACTTATGTTCTGGCAATTTCAGGACTGTTTTTCCCCGTAGTCTTCTTTGTGAGCAACAGGAGGAAAAAATAAAAACTGCTATACTTGTTATCACTGGAGATAAATGAGATATATATATATAAATGTGTATATATGCGTGTGCATGTGTGTGTATATATATATATATGCACATATTTATATATATTGTTTCTTGCTGCGTGCATCATCTTCCTTTTGGATGGTAAGGATTGTGACTAAACATAGGGTGCAAATCAAGGTTGAAGGAAGCCACAGATATAACAGGGTGGCTGGGCTTTTAAATAGGGGTGATGATGATTTTGTGAGATTCTGTGGAGGCTTTGTGTTTGCCACGTGCTTGGGGACCGCAGATGGAAGCACGAAGGGTGGACAAGAAAAGCAAAAGGCCCAAACCACGAAATGCCTCCCATACCTTCTGAGATGCCATTAGCCACAGGACACCATGGACTTCTCTGTCATGCAAGATAGGAGAAGGAGAACTGAAGGGGAAATATGCATTTATATGGTTTATCCCAGTGAATTTTTCAGGGCAGATTCTGTACCTGCAATGAACAAGAGACCTGAGTAATAGGACTGCTCTGACTGAAATAAAAATTCATAGAATCATGGAATGGTTTAGGAATATAAATCTAGTTCCAACCCCCCCTGCCATGGGGGATTTCTTTAGTATTTAGAAAAAATAATTTTCCCCATAATGTTTCTTTTAATATTCAGGAAAAGCTTGCTTTCTTCATTTCTTTCTACTGTTTCTTTTCCACGTTTATTTGTTTCCATAAGAATCCAGAGGACAACTAGTAAAGTATCACAAATTGATTTTTTTTGTAGTGATATGATCTGTATGAGTTCAGAAATGTTAACAATTACATGGGAATTCCTGTCAAATTCCACCAGTTCTGATTGATCCCAAAGCACTTACATGAGGAAATTGAATTTCTAGAACTTTTAAAATTTGCTTGCCAGAGCCAGGTGAAGAGTTTTAGATTTAACACTAGATTATGGTCTGCTACTAAAGTCTATGGAGATGTTACCATAAGATTCATTTTATAAAGTACATTCTGGTAAATTTGGGAAAAAAAAATAATCAGATAAAATGTCTAACTTTTGTTAGGCTGCTGATTTTATGTTATCATGAACAGGTAATAGATGGACACGCCTAATTTAACTTGTCTCTTTCATCATTAACAACCCAAAAATGATTTTGAAAGATAAGCTGCCAAATTCATTTGTCCATTTTTCTGTTATCCAGATTATATGTAAAATAAGAAAATGTTTCAGGTGGAGCGCATCTGTAGGATACCAGGGTATTTGTGTGTTAAATAGATACAGCAACTGTCACTCGAAATTAGCAAGGGTGTGTAAAGATTTCAGCTAAAGAGAGCCACTGTGACCATCTAATTCTCCCAGAGGTATTGGATTTTCACCGCAGAATCCATTCCCAAAGCGCGCACAAGACCTGGTGAACATCTTTCAAAATATACCCATTTCGACTCATAAACTTCATACGACAGTGAACTGGAATAATAGCTGGGAAAAAAGTGCCTCTTCTACCCTGAACAGCTTTTAGTGACGGGGGGCTTGTCATGTCTCTGCTAGATTGAAAAGCCCTTCCCCACATTATTATTTTTTTTTTTCTTTTTTCATGGACGTTGCTCCTTAACCTTCTGTTTGTGAAGCTGGGTAGACTGAGCTTCTTCAGCCTTTCACTGCGAGGCAGGTTTACGAATGTTCGTTTCTAAATGACAGTGGCGCAGAAATGAATGTTTCTTCTAGGAACCCTCCCACTGAGGCAGACACATCTCAAAATTCAGCGCCTCGGCGGCCTGACTGCTATGACAGTACAGATGACTTAGCCTGTTGCTGGCTGAGAGGATCTATCTTAATTAAGATAAAAATAGTAAATTGCCTAAATATTGAGCACATGTAGAAGAATATATAAGTCAATGACTAATACGTGCTTTTGAAAGCCTGGATAAATGTTTAAAATGTTTCTTCAATTAAAATCAGAACAAAGTTTTGAACCTATAAATAACACGATTAGGATGGGTCTTTGTTTTCTTTTCCTTCCCTGCTCCCCCCCCTGAGCTTTTCCTTTTCCTTTTCTTCTTTTTTCCCATTGGGGATCTGCCTTATTTGGCATGTTTTTTGGCAAATACAAACTTTGGATGCCCAGCACCGGGCTCGAAAGAAGACAAGCGTTTGGGAGAACAGAGAAAGACGCTGCACAGGGTTGACTTACTGGAGATATCTTGGGTCTGTAAAGGCTTGGGGGGGCATACTGCCTCTAGGAAGGGTCACTCCTATAGGTTTATATAAGAGATAGATATATATAGGAGATATACACTACCACAGGCCATAACATGAGGAACCCTGATATCCTCTGGCTTCAACAACCTTGAGCAGTGCTTCTTTCCTCTGTTTAGTCCACCCTTCACCTCATGCTTCACCAGTTTTAAAGGCAGACAGGTTCCCAACTGATGTATAATCGGGCTTCTTAATTCAGGCGATTATAATACAGATGATAATAAAGTAGGAAATCAGTGGGAGGAGTAAGAATAGCTAGTGCCTGAACCAGTGAGAGAAATTAGGGAGGTGTACGGAGGTGGATGGAGTGGCGAGAGGAATTATTATTACCAACATTCATCCCTTCTCGTCATTTTCGCATGTCCACTAAAAATATATCAGACAAATTGCTTCTAAATGTACTTGGAAATGCGTGTGAGGAAAACAGGCTTGCACTTTGAAGTAGCATATCACTTCCAAGCTTGTGAAACTGTGAGCTTCACAGCATGGCAGAGTTGTTTCCCTTACGCATAAATCCCACGGGTGTATTTACGAGGTGTCCAGAGTTTACACCTAGGAGGTGAACAGAATCCTGCCTAATTTTTGCACAGGAGCTCACCAAAAATATAAGGGCACCAGAATATTTCCCCCTGTGCTCTGTTGTATGCATGCAAGGAAAACTGAGCCATTGCCCTTAATGTTTGTGATGACACAGTTGCAAGCAACATGCCGTCTAAAGCTGTGCACATTTTTTTTCCAGTTTTGGTTCACACAATCAAGAGTTTCATTTTGAGTTTCATAAGAACTAAGAAACTCAAAGCAAAACTCAGCTGGAACACTCTTTTC
>VXAK01032072.1:0-11963 GCA_013399435.1 Arenaria interpres | reverse complement strand
GCCATCCAGCCAGTTTTTTATTCCCTTGCTTTAAATAAACTCCTTTCAGGCATTGTTGTTTCATTGTCAGGATGCTTCTTCTGGTAAACACAGTGTTAGTTCACGACTCGCCCTGTGAGAGGCTGGATCAGAAGCAGATTACAGATTCTGCTTCTTTTGCTACAGCTGGTTGAGAAAGTGGATTTGCTAAAATGAGGCTGGCTTAACTACTGTGATGGTCAGTGCCACTGCACGGAGCACCCGCGCAGCTCCTTCACAGGCTAATTCTTTCCACTCTTCATGGTTTCTCAAGAGCTGGCAGTCTGAAAAAAGAGATCAGGCAGCTGTTTCTTTGAAGCACAGAGGGGTGTTTAGAAAGTGCTGCAAAGTTTTTTAAGAGTCAGAAGCAGCTCAGCAACAGAGGCTGCGATGTGACAGGTCCCGTGGGGCCACTGGAAAATTGCACAGTTTATCCCAGGCTCCACCATGCATTTCAAATGACAGCCCTGTCTATTTAATACATATTAGCTAGTTGCGTAACACTCGATGAAAATTGTAATTGTGTATTTGCTCAGGAGACCTGAGTGGCATAGTCAAGTTGAAGGAGGAGAGAGAGATACTGCACTTGTTTTGAAGAAGGACAATGACAGAAAAAAGATCTCTTTAGGTTTGAAGTGTCTGATACCCATCGAGAATTATACAATCCTGACATACTATCCCATTGTTGCGTTCAGATAATTGTTTGCTCCTTGGCTAGTGACTGACAATGAGATGTGATTTTGGTTTCATGTGGGAAGATTTGACTTTTATGAATTTTTCCCTGGTGCAGTCAGAAAAGCAAAGAACCCAACTTAGAAATCTTGCCACTCTGACTTGGAAACCAATCCTGGAGACTTGACACTTTTGCTATTGCTCTCTCCTGACTTAGCCTTGACATAGGGAAGCTTACATGTTGTATCAATGTGGCAGGTTGACCTTGGCTGGCCACCAGGTGCTCACCAAGCTGCTCTGTCACTCCTCCTCAACTGGACAGGGGAAGAAAATATAACAAGGCTCATGAGTCACTATAAGGACAGGAAATCACTCAGCACTTACTGTCGTTGGCAAAACAGACTCAACTCAAAGAAATTAATGTAATCTATTGCCAATTAACAGCGGAGTAAGATGATGGGAAATAAGAACAAAACACCTTTCCCCGACTCCTTCCTTTTTCCCCGATTCAACTTCACTCCCGGTTTCTTTACCTCCACCCCAAGTGGTGCCTGAGGACGAGGAATGGGGGTTGCAGTCAGTTCATCGCATGTTGTCTCTGCCATTCCTTCCTCCTCACAGTCTTCCTTTGCTGACATGAGGTCCTCTATGGGCTGCAGGTCAATCTCTGCTCCAACACCTGGAGCACCTCCTCCCTTCTTCACTGACCTTGGTGTCTGCAGACTTGTTTGTCTCACATATTCTCAGTCCTCTCTCCCAGCTGCTGTTGCGCAGCAGTTTTTTACCCTTTTGTAGACACGTTATCACAGAGGCGCTGCTGTCGTTGCTGATGGGCTCAGCCTTGACCGGTGGTGGGTCCGTTTAGGAGCCGGCTGGCATTGGCTCTGTCAGACAAGGCAACTCCTGGCAACTTCTCACAGAAGCCACCCCTGCAGCCTTCCTGCTACTAAAACCTTGCCATGTAAACCCAATACAATCAAGTTAGCAATAACCCTTGCTCCTGCAGGTTACCTTATCAGTTTTTACAATTAGATTTGTGCCTATTAATAACACCCTCGCTCACCTCCCTATGTCAAAAATTCCAGTATTTCATTGTGTTCTTACAGTTGTTTCTTAACTCAAAGCTAGTGTGATTGTTTAACATACATTATAACAAGTAGGCAGTAATCATAAAGAAGATAAATGATAAGATATTTCCTATAGAGTTGTGTATTGCTGCCGTAAAACAGCAAAAGGAGCTCCTTATTAGCACGGGTATTTTCATTGAGCAACTAGTAAGAATCATTCTTCATTTCTTTCTGACTTGTACTTACGCATCTAGTGCACTTATTTATGTTTTGATAACTACTACTACTGCACCTGATGCTTCTTACTAAGGTGTACCGGACAGATAGTAATTCATATACCCAGAAACATATAAATGTTAAAAGGGGAAAGATGATAAAGCAATGCCACCGCTGTTAATAGAAATGGCAAAAACAAAACAGGGGCAGGGAGGTCCACTGACAGGTTTAGGAGATTCTAGTGGAAATGGGTAGTAAATGTTCCTGCTTACATTGATGACTATACTTTTCCGTGAAAATTTGCATTTGTTAGTTGAAGTAATGTTAGAGGATTTGGTATAGTTAGCTCAGTGTTTTTCTCTGTCTCCCCCAGGTGGTGCATATGAAGTAAAGCAGCATCAGTTCTTCAGGAGCCTTGACTGGAATAGTCTGCTGAGGCAGAAAGCAGAATTTATTCCACAACTGGAGTCTGAAGATGACACAAGTTATTTTGACAGTACGTATTTGATGATTTTAAAAAAATGTGATGAACGCCTTGTTTAAGTAATCACTGCATTTGACTTTTGCTTACTGCTTTGAAAATGTCCTTTATCAGAGCCACTGTCAGCTTTCAGTTTCGCTGGTGGTTTGACATTTCAGCAGAAATAATCTTAAGAATAAAATTACACTTTTAGTTAATATTAAAGCTTGTTACCCATTCTTCCCGATAAATTCAAAAACTTTATTTCCCTTGTCTGTAGCTCGTTCTGAGAAATACCACCATATGGAAACTGAGGAAGAAGATGATACCAATGATGAAGATTTTAATTTGGAGATAAGACAGTTTTCCTCATGTTCACACAGATTTTCAAAAGTAAGTAAAAATTTCTGTAATGTTAGTGTATATTGTGTACATAATCATTTTGCTACTTTTATAGAGTTTGGAAATGCTAGAAGAGATGTGTAGGACATTGTTTGTTCAAGAAATGTTACCTGAAATTGAGCAAGAATTAAACGAATATTATTTCTTGAATCCTTAAGATAACAGAAAATGATATAAATAGATGAGTACTTTTGTTCTTATGCTATCATGTATTTTCTACAGGTTTAGGGAAACCACATGCATGTTCCTTACATTGATTTCCTTATACATAGTTTACATGTTGCTTCAGTTGTGTCCTGGGTGTCTTGCAGGTGATGGCATAATACAGATCTCAGTACTAGCCTATAGTAGCTATTAATTGAATGACATTAGACCAAAGGCAAAAAGCCAAGTAGTAGTTAGCATGTGATTTGGTCAAGGAGAGATGTGGATTTGAGAGATTGATTTGAATGCTGTGAATTGAAGGATAAAGCTGACTGTCCAAAGGTTAGTGTACTTAAGTGCTTGAAATGAGAGCTAATTATTGCTGGACAAGGGATGCTGGTAGGAGCACAGTGGACATGCTCAGGAAATACTGTGGAGGGTAAACTGGCAGGAAATAATGGAAGTGGAATGCCTAATGAGTGTGCTTTTAGTCTTAACTAATCATCCAGCAGTGATTTTTCAAGAGCTTTCTATTTAAGAAATTTCTTTAACCTACTTTAGGAACTGTTTAAAGCTATTTGGAAAGTCTGTGTTTGTATCTTGTTTGTCCTGGGCTATGCTTCAAGGAATTGGTGGATTTTATGCTGGCTCTGCAGTACCCCATATGTATTGTAGCTGTGATAGCTTGGAAGAGGAGAGACAGGAATCGTAGATGTAGTTAATCCTCATTCTGTGTAAACTCGTTATTTTGACTTGGTGGTGTGTTTGAGATTCAGATACTAGTAAATGACTCAGTCTCTTTGGAGATAACTTGGAAGAGAGGCAACGGGCACAGACTGAAGCACAGGAAGTTCTGTCTGAAGGCAATAAAACACTTTCTTACTGTAAGAGTGATTGAGTACTAGCACAGGTTGTCCAGAGAGGTTGTGGAGAGGAGTCTTAGAGGTCTTCAAAAAAATTCTTGGAGGTCTTCAAAAGCCACCTGAACAGGGTCCTGAGCAGCCAACTCTAGGTGACCCCACTTGTGCAGAAGGGCTGGACAACATCACCTGCCAGAGGTCTCTTCTGACCTCATTCTTTGAACTCCTGTCCTTTTGAAAGCTCTTTACCGTAGTAATAGTCCGGTTTGTTAATGTTGTTATGTCATTGCATCTCTAGCTATGCCTCTCAGGCTGTAGAATATACAGTTGACAATTTCTGTGTGCTCTTTGTCAGCTAAGCAAACAGTAGGCTTCCAGTGATCAGAAAAAGATTTTTTTCTAAATCTTTTAGCCAAGTAATTTGATCTTAACTTGAAAGTCAGTTCAGTTTAATTTTTCTGCTTTCCACACATGACTGGTAGATACCAAGCCACTATCATAGAGTTACGGCATTTTTACCTTGATTGGCTTTTTGGTTGTGAATTAATCCAAGATATATATTAATCTTGGGACCTAGAGACTCCAAGGCTATGGATTTTGTTTCTACTTTTTTGGTTAACACAGTGAAATGGGGAGAGAGCTGATGAATTTGTTATGAGAAGAGATGTTATTTGTGACCCTGTACGTGAGGAGCCAAGAAAACACAATAGGAAAGCATTTTAAGATTATAAACTTTTGGAATTTTAAAAAACCTCAGAAGGTTTCAAGTTTGCACTCTGAAATACTGTATGAGCATTTTGAGCATGCAGAGTACAATCCAAAGTGTGGTTTCCTGCATATCTTTTTATATCAAATATATCAGTGATTAATTGTGGTTTTTTGTGCTTTTTTTTGTCTGTAATAGGTTTTTAGTAGCATAGATCGAGTCTCTCAAACACAAGGTGAGGAAAAGGAAGATGCAGGAGACAAAACAAAAAGTGTAACATTGCCTTCTGTGGAATCTCTAAGCTGGAGTTCCGAATATTCTGAAATGTAAGTAGGAGGTGGTACTGGAAGTGGTACATGTCCTGCTTGTCAGGTAGCAGGCCTCCTCATCTCGGTAACTGCATGAGAGTTTGCTTATTTTTTATGCAGACAACAAATATCTACATCCATCTCCTCTGACACTGAGAGTAGCAGGCAGCGACACAGTTCTGGTTTGCTTCCAAAGTTGGCCGTATCAGCCGAAGGAGAACAGGATGATTCCACCAGCTTAGCAGGACTCCGGGAGGAACAGGAAAAGCCCACCTTTGTGAGCGAGGAGATCGTGCAGGATGAACCTGAAGTAACAACTCCAGCAAGTACGATCAGCAGCTCCACGCTATCAGGTAATTCACAGTGGGTCTCTTGACTGATTACATTAGAAACAGTTGTGAACCTTCTTTGTTTAGCAGTAGCATTCATGGATTTAGAAGTTGTGTATTTTAGAACTTCCTTTAAAAAAAGCCATCCCAAGAGGGGTCAGGTTTGGGTTCAGGCTCAAGCTAATAAGATCTTATGAAAATATGTATGGGAAAGTTTCAACATTTTTGGAAATGCTAACATTTGATGTCACCCTACTGACTCTGGAGCGCTGCCAGGCAAGTGAATAAAATGATTACTTGACCAGTAGAGCCATTGCAGGATCCTTCTGTGGAGAAAAGGAGCCTTAGATGCCTTGAGCATTTGAATCACTGTTTTTACATCTTCCCTGACTGAAGTTGATGATCTGTTGATTGATCATCCTGGAGTCATATTAACTGACCTGTATTGCCCTTTTCTGACACTGTGCTACACCATTGTGTGTTTTTAATTAAGACATCTCAGTGATGTTCACCTTTCAGAATTGGCAGGGTTGGCTTTCACTTGTGGAAGTCACTTTTGTCATTAGGAATGTAGGAGAGAGTGTTATAAACCATTCCCTACTTAAATAATTTATTTCCATAATGCATCCTTCTCCCAGCTTAATTATTTGTGTGCATTTCAGTAGGATTCAGGGCCCTGGTATTTCACTGAATTTCACTGAATTTTTAGAGTTGGAAGGGACCATAGAGATCATCTAGTCCAACTCCCCTGCTGAAGCAGGATTGCCTAGAGCATGTTAGAGCATGTTACTCAGGACGGCATCCAGGCAGGTCTTGAAAATCTCCAGAGAAGGGGACTCCACAACCTCCCTGGGCAGCCTGTTCCAGGGCTCTGGCACCCTCACTGTGAAGAAGTCTGGTTTTGTATTTTTCTTGCTGGTTTTGTATTTTCAGGGGAGAGTTTTGTATAACTGTTCAAAGAGCTGATACTTAACACAGATCTAGGCCTGTAGGTTCCAGTTACCTTCCCTACACAATTACCTGTCTTCATCTTATTTCTCTTTTGTACCTCACTAAGGTTTCTCAAGATACCCCTGTTTTCCCTTGTAGTCCACGTTTTCGTCCTCCTCTTTGTTTCTGCGAAAATAAATTTCCTCAGGCTCATCCAACTGTACAAGCATTTACATCTCCTTCCCCTGTCTAAAACCATGACTGTGGTGTGTCCAAGTCTTGCTCACTCCCCCAGCCCCATGTAACAGTGTTGGCACTAGCACAGCAATCACTGTGGTAACTCAAAGCATCTGGTTGTCTTCTGTCACTTATCAATCACACTTAAGAGTAATTTCATTTTTCTGTGGTCCATTAGCAACAGGATATTCTGTGACCTTAAAGGAGTACTAGGAATTACTGCTGTGTCTTTAAACAGGCAACCTACCCTTGGTCTGTGTTTCATAAGGTTGTAAAACTTTCCTATGACATCTTTGAACTTCTGAAGAAATCCTCTGGAGGTTGTTCACATGACACAAGGCCTTTATGGTTTTTTTCATTGTTTGAAACCGTGTTGTCTTTCCTCTATTCAGTATTGTGGAAGTTCATTACCTATGATAGGTTAATACCAATGTGGTGGAATACTGAGTTTAGTGGTGCCAGGTATGTTTCTCCTGTGTGGGAGATAACCACCCAGAAAATAAAAGTAAAATATAATAATTAAAATTATACTTAGTGTTATAATGATTTGGGAAAAGTTACCAAGCAGATAGCAACATATGTAGGATTGGAAGCTTTCGTTTATTTTTGGAGGAGCTAACGTGAAAAATAAATGCATTATTAAGTTCTCTAAGGCTGCATATTGAGATACCAGACTTACTCCAGCTTTTGTCTCTTACTTTGCTTTAGTGACTACAAAAATCTGTTGCTTCAGTTCATTCTGTTAACATTTATGCATTCTGTAAGTCTGGAAGAAAAACTCACGTTTCCGTAATGTTGGTGTATGAACTTGTTAACAAAGAACAATTCCTCTCTCACAATTGTACTGTTTCCCCTCCCTGACCCCCAGTTTTCCCTCAATGTGTTTATCCCTTCTTCTTTGTACAGTTGGCAGTTTTTCAGAGCACCTAGATCAGATAAATGGAAGAAGTGAGAGTGTGGACAGTACAGATAACTCCTCGAAGCCACCCAATGAAGTTGCATCTCACATGGCTCGTCAGCGGTTAGAAAGCACAGAGAAAAAGAAGATCTCTGGGAAAGTCACAAAATCCCTTTCTGCAAGTGCTTTGTCCCTCATGATCCCAGGAGGTACGGATAAATCTTTTTGTTTGAAATGTTATGATTTATGCATACTTAATGGTTTCCAACATAGATGCAAGATTTTTGAGAGTCTGGGTCTCAGTTTATTGTTCCTTGTCTTGTTACATCTGTTACTAGATGGTGCAATCTCATTAGCAAGTTACAGTGGTCACATTACAGCTGAGGGACGTTCTCTGACAGGCAAAAATGTACCCTAGTCACGACTATTTGGTGTTTGACCAGCAGCAGGATCCAGGCTTCAGTCCTTGGCTCATCCTACAGTAGGGATATAACTCACTGAGAACGGCCTGAGTAGTTCTCTCCTATCTCCCATGAGGAAAGGTGATAAACCAGGGCAAAGTATCACAAAGTAGAAATTGCATGTAGGCTCTTGTTGTGCTACATTGGCTTACGTCGAGTGCTCAAATTTTGAAGCCAGAAATATCGCTGTAAGTAAGTGGAGGTATAACAGTAGTATTGTGTTTCCAGATGAAGCATCGGTGCTTTGCTTTTTAATGGTTCAAAGTCCAAATTTCCCACACTTCAAGGCATTTTTTCCGAAAGTGGGATTACCTGTCAGTTTTGCACACTGGCCATATGCTGCTTTTAGACCTTAGTTGTAATATTTAAGTATCTGCTGGTCTGATAACATAACCCTGCACTTTTTCAGAATGTTCAAAGATGGTTTTGAGAGTAACTTCAGCAGGTTGCTTTGAGTCCTCAGGCTTGTGTGGAATGGTGCAGTGTTAAGAGTTGGTTCTGGCTCTCCTCTTAGGCTTCACCCACGTTCGGATTGTAAAGCAAGTGTGCCTTATGTGCTCCTTAATACCTCGGTGAACAAACACTGTGCTGTTGTGCATGTGTTTTGGAGACCTTCAGGAGGTGGAAGATCCATCTGATCCCTATTACTGTGGGAATTTCTGATTCACCTCATGTTTTTACCCTTCTCCACCATACAGTTTAAAGAACAGCATAGTCTTTCTATGCAGTAGCTGTAATTCCAGCAGCTAACCATGAAGATTTTTTTAATGAGAAAAGTTAAGAGGAAAATGTTGAGTCTCAGTTAAAGAGGAGAATGAGGACAACTTGGTGACAAAGAAAAGAATGCTTAGCCTTTCTGTAATGCTGTCCGAGTGTGAATGATAGTTGTCACAAAATGCATGAGAGATGAAGATAACTTAATATTTACAACGAGAAAGACAGTGACTGTGCTCAGCCTGTTCAGGGCAGCGTTTACACTGAAAACTGCAAGTGGCTTGCAAACCCTCTGAGCTTGTTCCTTGTGTAGGCTATTTCTTCCCAACAGTATTTCTCTCCCGAATGTTGTGGGGTTTTGGTATACCTCTGTAACAGTTAGCATCATAGTTATTTTTTCTGCTTGTAGAGGGCCTGTAGTGCATGGTAATTACTCAGATTAGCTATCACAGGAGTGTGATATACATACAGCCAAGTAACACTTGGGAGTTATTCATCAGTTGGTATTCCGGTAGTTCTTTTCACAGCTGTCGATTAAGACTCACTAAGTTCAGAGATGACAGACTGAGTTAATGTGCTCATTAAACTAAAAGAAAACCATCGTTTAATCTCAGCATTGTTCTATAAAATCCAAGCTTAGCTTTACCTACACATAAAAATGTCATTATATCTATGTCAACAAAAATCTTACACTGTCCAGAAAATCAAACTTACTCATTTTTATCCATAAAATAAATGACAGCAACATATGGCCAGTGTTCCTGACCTGAGTCATGTAGCCAAGAGTCACAGGACGTGTCTCCCATGCAGCAGAAGGCAGAGGTCAGGATCTGGGAATGTTTCAGAGCCAGAGGTTGACAGTGACAGCCCCCTTGGGGCTTGACTGTTCTGTGAGATTTCAGCATTAACCCAGTGATACCGATCTCTGGGAGCCTCTGGTGACTCATGTCCAGGGAGGAGTGCCGCTGCTGTCATAGTGTATCTTCCCTCCTGTGATGTGGCTCGGCACGGGCAACAAACCTGGAATCATTCTGGGCTTCATTTCCTTTGCAGAGCTGTCACCTTTTTACAGTCACCAAACTATGTTTTACGCTGCTACAGTTGTGTTTACATTTGCACAAGCTTGTGCACATACTGCTTTCAAAGCAATGAAATAAAACAAAGCAAGAAATTCTTGTGGTCTTACCTGATGTAGCGGAATGTAGAAATGGAAGCTTGGTACAAATATTGAGTTACCATCCTATGTACCAACTAGATACTGTGGTTTAATTACAGTAGTCTTTATGTGTATCTATATATAACTGAAAGCAAAAAAAACAACTGGTGCTTTGTTTAGCACTGCTGGGTGATTTGGGGGATGGCTTTGTTGTACTCACAATAACATCTGCCACCAAACTCTGATTTTATTTTTATGAGTATTTGTTAGGAAGAGGCTGAGAATTGTTCCTTCCAAGTTAACAATGAGGGCGTTCCCTATCTGAAAGGGAAAAAGAAGTCTACATCTAACAAATTAACCCTTGCATTAAAAAATACAGTTTATGCTACAGGGAGAGAAGTTTACTGGTGTTAGTTAAACTTCTCATTCACTAAGATGCACACCAATTGAGGGTAGAGTGTTTATGCAAAGACTATGATGTATTTTGACACAGAAGTGTCATAAAACTAAGCAGATTCCCTGTTCCGTGTCTGTATTTTTGTATGCTCAGAATGTACTCTGAGGCAGATTTTATTCTTCCAGATGTGTTTGGTGTTTCTCCTTTGGGAAGTCCTATGTCTCCTCATTCCTTGTCATCTGATCCTTCGTCCTCCCGAGATTCTTCTCCCAGCCGTGATTCATCGATTGCTGCTGCGAGTCCTCATCAACCAATAGTCATTCACAGTTCAGGAAAGAAGTATGGCTTCACCATCCGAGCAATCAGGGTTTACGTGGGTGACAGTGATATCTACACTGTGCACCATATTGTTTGGGTAAGATAACATAGTTTTTTGCTTATATACAGTCACAGAAAACTGTAATGATGTATTTGCTTTTGATTTTTGTACCTATGGTTTCTGTTGATAGTGACTGTGCAAATCGTGCTGTTGTGCCAAACAGTTTTCTTAGCACGAAATTCATGCCCATATACGAGACCAGTGTTGGCTGCAAGAACAATGCAAGCCACCTTTGGCAGAAGTGGTACCTACATAGGATTTTGACCCTCTGCATGGGTCGCTTTCACTTTTGGCAAGTTTGGCAGGTGTGAACAGCCATGTCTTAAGTTCGGAGTACTGTGGCTTAGAAAACCAAGGGCCTGGTGCAGCCCCACTTTGAGGGCAAGATCTGCAAAACTAGGAGACTGTAAACAGAAATTGTTGAAGTATACATGGAGTTTATTAAACTGCGTCAATTAAGGGATTCATGAAAGTCAACAGTATTTCACTAGACAGAAATAGACTGATTTCAAGCACTGACTTTCTTTTGTGTAGAAATGTGCAAATCATTTGGAATTGTGAATACCTTTGAGGATTCTGTGGCACAGGAAAAAGACTGACTGTCTTGAATAAATAATGTATGTTTCATCCTCTCTTCACTGCTGATTTGAACGAAGTGGGAGACAGACTAAAGGAAAACACAGCAGTTCTTGCATTTCATTGGTTATCAACCTCCTTAATTGTATAATAAATATATACATCTATGTAAATTTATATGTATTTATTTTCTAATGGAGGTTGATAACAAATTATACATTTTATATCATTTTATATTAATTCTGCGTAAATATTGCATGTGTATAATCTGAAATATTTCAACTACCTTAAAATAATTTTGAAAAAATGGTTACAAATAGATCAAAAGCCTTGACGTTTTGTATGGTGCTTTGTTCTAAATATGTATTGTAGGTTTTAAAATAGCAGTGCTACTGATGTGGTAGTGTGTTACTCATTCTTCATGTTCTTTGCCCCTTGAACCTATTAATCCATCAAGAACATTGAATCTGGAGAATGGGGTACATTTGATTGATACTGGAATAAATAAAAAAAATTGGATTTTTTGCCACTGTTGTAGCATCGAATCAGTGAAAGTAAGGAGAAAAAATGGTATATTGCAGTAAAAAGTAAAAATGGATTTCTTGCCACTGTTGTAGCATCAAAACAGTGAAAGTAAGGCAGAAAATGGTATATTGCAAAAAAAGTGAAAAATGGTATATTGACTTTTTTCAAAACACTATAGGTTTGGGTCTTTTTAGCTCTGTAAGCAGTAGAGGCTTCAATAGTAGCTGCATGACTTAAAATTATTTAAAAGCTCATTTTAAAATACAATAAATTATTTAAGCTACCTTCAAAATAATTTGCAATTCAGTTTGATTTGGTTCTTCATCACCTTTGTGCTGCACTTTTCCCTCTGGTGGGCAACCTGGTGAATTTGAACCAAATGAAAATAATCCTTAACTATATGGTTCAGTTAATTTTTATCAGTTATTAGGGTGCTGCACGTGACCACTGCCATAATTACATCAGTATTTCTCAGTGTTGGGTGCTAAAAATCTTCATTCAGTTCTGA
>VXAK01032041.1:0-17998 GCA_013399435.1 Arenaria interpres | reverse complement strand
TTCCAGTCAGCAGGAACTTCAACCATGCTGCCATGACTTTCCAAATAGAATGGAAAACAGCTTAGCAACTTCATCTGCCAGCTCCCTCAGGACCCGTGGATGGATTTCATCAGGTCTCATAGACTTCTGTACCTTCAGGTACCTTAGATGGTCTCAAAACTGATCTTCTCCAATAGTAGGCTGTTTTTGCCTTGTGTTTGCCTTCTGTGACTTGGACTGTGTAGTTAGAACCACTGGGGATCGAGGTGAAAAAGTCATTCAGTGCTTCACCTTTCTCCATATCCTGGGTGACTAGGTCTCCTGTTTCCTTCCGGAGAGGGCTCATCTCTTCCCTAGTCTTCCTCTTGTCCCTGACATACTTATAAAAGTTTTTCTTGTTATCCTTGATATCCCTGGCCAGATTTAATTCTGTCTGGGCTTTAGCTTACCTTAACAGGTTCCTGGTTGTTTCGACAGACACTCCCATTTCCTCCTACTTCCCACTCCCAGGAGAAGAGGAGGAGAGATAAAGATATTTGTGAGTTTAGAAGGAACTAAACTACTTTAATGGAATATGAATATTAAAATTAAAAGGAAATAATGAAATAGATATAATATATATGAAACTGTATCAAACTCCCAGGATGACACCATTGGCAGACACTGGGGAAGTCCCAGAGTGGGCTCAGTGATGGAGAGGAACTGGATTCCAGAACTGGTTTCAGGAAAGCATGGATCGGGATCAAAGGCAGGTGAACAGACAGGGTCGTCTTTGGACATCAGCCATCGAAGAAAGAGAGCTGAGCCTTTGATCCCTCAGCTTTTATACTAACCACGGGGCAGATGGAATTTTTTTATTTAGGTTTTGTTGGGTTTTTTTTAATTTCAAAGGAAAATTGAGAAAGTTTACAACTTTTTTTCAGCTAAAAATACAATTTTTAAAATGGAATTTATATTGAATTTATGAAGAAAAGAGTTCCAAACGTATATAAGGGATACTGATTAAGATTAAGATCAACTGTTTGCCTACAAGGAATACAATGGGTTAGTCAAAAAAGAAATTCACACAAAGAAAATGTGGCGGTGGGGTGAGAATTTCCTAATCCATCTCTGTTTAAATCATGTGCTGTCAGCTACCCAGATACCTAGGGAAAAAATTCTGACCAAATTTTCTTAAAATATTGACCAATGAGGCACAGTTTGTTTTTATGTGTGATCATCTACCTTTCAGAATCTTTCATATTGTTTTCACCTTTATTTAAATTCTTTTTTCTTCGTTGGCCTTGATATTAATTTTTTGCAACATATTATAACAGAATGATTTTTTTTTTGTTGGCAGTACAATTGTTGTTGTCTTTCTCCTCGCTTCTCTTATGAGGCACTTAACAAAGAACGAAAGAGTGTCTCTCCAAGAGCTCTAGAAACAGATATTGCAAAGCCAAGCTGCACAATGTATCTCATACTTTTTTTTATTTTTCCCCAGAATAATATTGTGTTAAGACATTTGACCTATTGGTATGAAGATTATTTTTATGAAGGCAATGACAAGACCGAAACAACAACAAAACCCCACACATTGTTTACATGACTTTGGAGTACTAACCCATTTGCTAAGGAAACAATAGTTTGCTGTTTAATAATCCCAAATTTCGGGACATGATTACTCGTGATTCAGACTCAATACAAAATAGTGCAGAA
Organism: Arenaria interpres; assembly: GCA_013399435.1. Lineage (NCBI taxonomy): Eukaryota > Metazoa > Chordata > Aves > Charadriiformes > Scolopacidae > Arenaria > Arenaria interpres. Next base: position 16,321 of record VXAK01032041.1, on the reverse strand, counting down.
AATATGAACTAAGTTATGCATGTTATTTAACTTCAGACATCAGTCCTTTACCCCCAATAAGCAAGGATAAAAATATAGGGATGGATGTCCTTAACTCAGCTTTAATAAAGGAGATATTCTTTCAAAAAGTAACATATCCAATTAGCAATAAATTAAGGGAAAAATTTGGCTCTGAACCAGCACAGCTATATGGACATTTGCAAAAGGTCGTACGGGACATACAGGGGAAGTCTGCAGAGCCTATGAAAGGTAAGGGTTCAAAGCAAAGATGTCATCAGCATTTCTCTGAGACAGATTCAAGGGCAGAGCTGGAACTGTGCTTGATTGGCACTATAAAATGTCCATCTCAATGGTGCAGAAAGCTACAGGGCATTGACGTAGATTGCTATTGATATAGCAGCCCAATACCAGACGTCTGATACGGAAGATAACTAAATGATATTAAATGATATAGGTTTTGTTCTGCCTCAGATAGTTCCTTCACCTACTGGCATCATATGCAGTGACTAATCAGAATGACAGAGAAGTAATTAGACATAAACTGATTGTGGCAATTCTTTCTGCAGATTAAAAATATGGGAAAGGTAAAATAAGCCTCCCCTTACAGGCTTCTTTTCATCCTCAAAGGAAGCAATGGGGAAAACTCCCCAGAATCACAGTTCCTGTGAGTGTTTCCTGGGGTACGAGGCTCTTCAAAGAGCAGAGGCAGAAGACAGAACAAAGCTGTCCATCACAGTGATGACTGGTGCAGGTTCAGGACCGATCCTCAAACTGCCACAAACGATGCAAAGAGGCTGGAACAGCCTGGGGAGCCTTTGAAAGGAGGACAAGGCAGAAAAGTCCCCTGTGTGCAGGTTTGAAAGCTGTGCTCACACTAGGGAGATTCAGATCCCCAGAAATGCCAATATGAGCTGTAGACTTTGATTGCTGCCATGATGAAATGTTGCAGGAATGCAGCAGCTGATTTTCAAGGGCTGATGGAGCTGCAAAAAGTGTACAATGCCATAAACCGTTGCTGCCTGTAGAGAAAAGACTGTTAATCTGGCTGCAGTACAAACCCAGCACAGTGCAATAGGCACACTACACGCTGGCTTTCCTGACCCTTGGTCTTATGTTCAGGATGTTAGACAAAAACAGCAGTCATATGCAGTTGAAGACTTGCCTGTTTTTTTTTTGTTTAATTGAAGTACTGGACATTTTCTTTTTTTCTTTGTGCACTTGGAACTTTGTTATGGTTAGGGAAAGCCAGCATCTACCCAGCTCCAGAAATGCTATCAGTGTAGCTCCTGAATTATTTTAGCAACAGGAGATTCAAAACTTAATGTGGTTGGCACTCTCTGAACCTGGAGCTCCTGCTGTGTCTTTGAATTCTGCTCACTCTGGGATGAAAACTACAGAGCTGTCTCTACTCCAGCAAGTCATGGTCGAGTTTTCTTTTACAGCCTTCAAGTATACTCTTGCTCAGGTGCTCTGAAAGGCAAGGTGACAGAGATACATCTCTTCAGTGCCATGAAATGTAGTGGAACTGTTCAAACAACCCTTTAAGTTTTGTTCTTGCCAGGGTACTTCGAAGTCCCTCAGGCATTTTAACTATTTTGATGGCCAGTGTGAAGGTGGCTGTTAGTGCTTCAAGGGTGACTGCTGGTGAAGAATAACATCCCTCAGTGCTTCAATTGCCTCTTGATGGGTGCTTTTAAGTAGTATTTGAGCTTTACTGGTGTGATGGTCCTTTGACATTTATTGCCCTCATAAATGCATGCAGCTCTGCCCCACTGTTTCTATGAAGCTCCTTTGGCTTTGTAAAGATTTTAAAACTTGTGCATACTCACTGTGCATTGCCTACCTAGAAAGTTCATGAGGCCCACAAGGATACTGAAGTCAGTGATAACAGAAGTGTTACAAATTGCCACATTGTGGAATATCGCAAATATTTGTAGAAGGTAATTCTGTTTAAGCTTTGTGTTTTCCTTCTTTTCCACTTCTGCCATACAGTATTTTTAGAAATACCTTGTCTTTCATTATGAGCAATTAGTACAGGTGGAGCTCTTGGTGACCTGAAATGAAGATGTCCTTTCCAAATAGCACCAATAGATGACTGTAGAACAAGGCATTCCCATGAATATGCATTTAGTCTTTAGGCAAACTTGATTGATCAGTGTTCTTCCTGTTTCATTTTTGTTACCCATTAGAATTTGGAGTGAATAAATAAGATGTATGATAACAAATTTATATCAACACATCTTCTTGGAAAGCAAATGTCCAACTCCTACACATCAGCATTTATGGCAGAAAGGAGGAGAGAAACCTGGATGACTTACACCCCAAGTGAGTATCACTTAAATGTCAAATGTTCTTATGTATGTAATAAATATAAATTTATCTTCGTCATTAGTGGCCACAGAACAGTCTAAAGGTGTATATAAAGAAATTAAATACAGTTTATTTGTAGGCTAGGACTAGCATAATCATGCTTCTATTTATAAGCAAACTATTATAAATGTACCTTCTAGAAGAAAATTAATTATTGTAGAACTAGGATACTAATGTTATCCCTAAAAAGCAACTGAACATGCTACAGTCAAGGGCAGAAAATAACTTTAGCTGCTCCAGGCCAGAACCAGAAGAATGACACTTCTCTGTTGTGCCTGTGCAACTCTGGTGCTGTACGGAGGCTGTGGAGGAGAGGACGTCCCCAGGTGGGGAGGGAGCAGGAAGTGGTGGTGGAATGTGATGGTGAATGTCAGGGGCTGCCAGAGCTTGGTGTCTGGAAAGGGCAGTGGATGGGAAAGAGGCATGACTGGGACCAGTGGCTGAGGAGTGAGGAAAAGGAGATTGGGGGAGAGAATCCATGGAGAAAGTACTTCTTTCTTCCCCCCCTAACATTCCTCAGTGTTGTGGCATCTCAGCTTCTTGTTGTCACCAGTCACTCAGTAGCTCCAGAGTCAGCGGAACATGTGATGGATGCAGAGGTCCAAAGCCTGGAGGTGACTCTTGGGAACTGACATGATATGCTAAAATAAGAAAGCTCAATATGAGCTTTCTGCTATTTATTGTATTTTTAAAAGAAAAACAGAAAGGAAAATATCCCTTTTAATCTGTGCTTGCATTATTATTAGAAATAATGTGGCCAAAGGTTCCGTAACTTCACTATTACGACTGCAAGTGTGGCTTAGGTCAGCACTTTCCGTAAATGTTACCTCATTTAACTCTAATTTCATGCTTATGGGTTTTCCCCATTAGGCCTTCTGTTGCAGTGAGTGAGAGGTTTGCTTGCAGCCAAGCAATGACCATGCAAGAGAGCAGAGGAAGAAAAGACTACCCTTCCTCCCATGGGGCAGGGTTGAGAAGGGACTTGCTGAACAAGGCAGCAACTTGCAGGAAAGGGAAGCCTACCTGGTACAGCTGGATGTTATTTGGAAGAAATGGCAGCTGCTCCGACTCTACTACCGACTCCTTATTTTCTTTTACACTAGCTGATCAAACCCAGATCTTTGGTAGCTTTCAGCATTTTATAGATACCCAGTTTACCTTGTAGGGTCTTAGCTGCAGAACATCTGATGAGACCTAAACAAAACTACAAATGCAACAATGGAGAGCAGTTTTTTCCATACATAGTATGCTGAACAATGCAAAACTCTCATGAAATAAGGTCTTAGGTATCCACAAATAGTATATTTCAGATTACTAAAATGTTTTGACCTTAATATGCTTCTTTCTCTGTTTTCCATCTCTAACACAAAGGTAACGATATCACTTAGATCTAGGAACTTTAAGAAATGCTAAAATGATACACAAAGATCATCGTAGAGAACATGAGATTACTACTATTAATAAAATTGGGTTCTAAGAGATAGATTCTGAGAGTGTCTGGTAATGGAGAGAAAAATCTGCTAGTATCATCTGCTAGAAGCACTGAATGAGGCAGGGATCTTGCAGAAGAAATTTCTGTAGATAATAATTTCATAACATCCTCAAATGCTAGAAAAACTACGGTTATAAATGTTGAAGATTTTAGAAAATATTCTTTAATTTATATGAATACACTGGGTGTTGAAATAGATTTACTTTTGATCATTAGAGATGTATATTTTGTTAATCCTCTGGTGCTCTGCTTGGACTGGGCCACAACATTAGCCTTCAAAAATTTTTTGATCAGTGGAAAAATTCTTCAATTTGAACACATAAAATCACTGAAACAACATACATCTGCTATCTGAAATAAGATAAACCTAGAAAAACATAAATAAAAATAGAATGCTTTAAAATTCTTAGTAACACTAAGGCCATGGCTTCTAGTGTGCTGATGTATCCAGTTACAGAAGAGAGCTGATATTTAGATGGCAAATGTATAGTGAGACAACTTTGGTGGATCTTAATAAATGAATAAAACAAATGGAATATTAACATCCATGTGTATTACTAAATTGCTTCCTACTGCAAGAAATAAACGTAGTGTCTTCACTTCATTAGAAATATTTTTACTATGAGTAAATATCATGTTCTTTTTGAAATTCTTTTCCTAGTTAGAACAAACATTAGGTAGTGATTTTGGTTCATATCTCAAGCTATCTGCTAAAATCTGATTTTTGTTCCTAAGTTTATTTGAAGAATACAGTATCTGGGTTAAAAATAAGGCTCATAAAGTTAATGACCTACAGGTCCTCTGAAGTCCTGCCAATTTTGGAATTGTCCTTTTAGAGACAAATTAAACACAGTTGTTTGATAAGTAATCCTACAGCCAAACGGGAAAAAAGAACAACTTGTAATTCACAGGCTTTACTTACAGGTTTGGAAACAGTTTTACCCAGAATTAGAAAGAAATCAATGAAATAGCTTTCTGTAGGTACGCTGTAAAAAATATAAATGTGTGGTTATCTTAGTAGGAAAAGGCTCCTTAAAAACTTAAAATAAAATTATTTGCTTTTGAAAGCCCTTTAAAATCCTGACTGTTTCTTTTGCATATGTCTAGTTGTAGGTATAGGCTGCTACTTTGGCCTTGATGGGAGTGGGTTCCAAATCTGAAGTCAGCCTGTTATATCTGCATATTCAGGATTGCTTTCAGCCATTCATTTATTTATTCTAATATTACATTTCCTCTTATAGTTCAAAGTGCCAAATCCTTAACAAAATATTTTTAAGAGGAAGATTAGTTAACATGAAAATCCCCAGACAAATATTAAGCCCTGAAAATAAATCTGCAACTAACTGACACATAAGTCTCATTCTATATTCTCTCTTCAGTTGCTGATTATTTTCCTGCAGAGAATAGAAAAGCCATTAATGTATAATGAAAGAGACAGCTTCATTAGTTTCTCTTTGAAAAATACATACTTAGCCATATGGGGCCTTTTGTACATAAGGATTTTCTATTGCTAACAAGTTGAACGCTGATGGTATGATTACTTAGCTACCATAACACTTACAGTTGTGATATACCCTCTTGGATACCAGTCAGAAGGCCAAAGGCAAAGTGTTTTTTGTTACCTCCAACAACGAGATCCTGTAGTGAGCAGCCACATTGGCTGTCTGTTATTAAATCTGCCTTTTTTGTTTATGGTATGAAGGAAACTGACTGCTGTAATTAAATGATGTAGACTTACTTGCAATGATGCTTAACTAGTGCAGAACTCTCTCCAGGTAGCAGCAGAAAAATACACATATTTACATATATCCTAGCAGGAAAATGTATGTTCTTTGCATTTGGAAGGAAGCACATCTCTGAATTGCTTGTAGCCAGGCCAGCTGCTGCACTAGAAGCTACAGCTGATGCTGTCTTGTCAAAGACAAGAATGAAAAAGCAACGCTTCCTGTTGCAAATCTCCCTGTTTCTGCTGTCTTGCTTCCACATTGAGAAAAAAGTGACTCCCATAATTTCTCTTTTTTTTATGCTGCTAATTTGAACCCCCATAGTGATGGATACCAAAATCATGGAGTTAAGCAGGCTTCTGGGATAATGTAGGAACATACAATTGAGTTAAATCAACCCTTTTAAAGGCACTTGTATAGAAGGACCGACAAAGGATCGCTGGGATAATTGTAAAGTTCTCAGCTTATTGCAGTTGTGTTTTCTGCTGATCTAGGCAACTCCTTAAGCTGCTCACCCTCTGCTCCTTTCTGGGAGAGATGTCTCATTCACAGATGAGACCTGCCACCCCGGTTCTTGCCAAACATAGCCGTGGAAATGTGCTTCTGTGGCCTCAGTGAACTCAAAATGGCAGGCAAGGAAATAGACTTGCATCTTAATTTTATTCAGGGAACTTCTGTCCTACATGGTTTTTTTCAGTTCATCCTGCCATTACTCCTTCTTCCTCCATTGTCCCTCTTCATTCTGTTTGCTTACACATCACTTTTTGGGGCGGAGAGTTATTTACTATGTATTTGAATGATAATAATAATGATAATGTAAGGCCTTTACAAAAATTTGAGGCAAAAGAATATTTTATTTTAAATCTACAATTTCTACCAAGCAGCTTCACTTTTAATCTCTGTGTGCTGTGCTTTTACCTTTGAGGCCTTAGATATCATACATGTTTTGTGAGGTGTTTTGAAGGTCAATATATTCTATATTTGATTTGATTTATGGCATCTTTTTCAGATATCTTTTATTTCTTGGGTTAGGGTAGTGGAGTCAAATCTTATTCAGTGTATGTTATGAACACTTCTGGAAAACAAATTTCATTTATTCTGCAACATATCTACTAGCAATAAACTTTGCTGAGACTGCATATAGCACACAGAAATAATTTCATTTATAAATTAAAAAAGTTTTATCAGAAGGCACTGGTTCAGCAGGTTGAGTTTTTTGGAAAGTACTAAGTTTTGAGCATCTTTCTTTTTACAAAAATTACTTTAGGAAAGATTATTTTTATTCTCTCTTACAATACTTTTTAAAATACTTCTAAAAATACTTTTAATACAAAACACCAGGAATTTGCCCTTCTGTCTTCTACACAAATGACCAAATAGACAGTACAGGTGCATAAATATCACTTCTTAAGAAAGCAAAATTCAGAAAGAATCAGTGTTCTAGTTTTGCAGTGGCTTTGTTCTGAAATCTAAGCATCTTATCTCATAAATTTTCTGGAAATAGAAAGCTTCAAACATTTCAAATATACTTTCCTGGGATAATTTGCTAGAACATTTTTTAAGGTTGTGTTTGTCCTCCTGCAATTCTGAATTACAAAGAAATGAAACATCTGAAATAATTTTTGACTGGTACAGTTTTTTTCTTAAGTTACTGGCAGGAAAAATGACCAAGAATTTCTGTTCTATGCTAATTCTCGTACTGACTTTAATACCAGCTCTCTAAGTTTGTTCTGTTGTCAGGTGATATGATTTGAAATTGTGTCTTGTAAATGAGTTTGTTCACTTAACACTAGTTTTCTTCATGTAGTTTAATTGATTGTCTTAAATTTAAACCTGGATGCCTGGTAATGGTGTTTCCCTCATTCTAGCCAACAACAAATGACCATCCATCAAATACCAATGCCAGAGTTCACATGCTTTCAAATGATGTATTGGATTGATATTTTTGATGAGGAGTGATCACCCATTTGTTGCCATTATGCAGTGGAAGGGCACAGCTTTCTCTTCTTGTTTAGAGTACTGTTGTGATATGGTGTTTTTGTAATTTGAAGACCCTGAGACCCTGAGATCATCAAGTCCACTTAAATCCCAATGGAATGCCAATAAGCTTTTGATCTGGCTGTAATTACTTCGCTTGATGTAATATTCCTGATATATTTAAACTAATTCTAAATTATAATTCTTATTGGGTTTTAGCTTTTGGTTATCTCTGCCTTCCTTCTAGGATGAAATTAGGTTGTGTGTAGGGACTGGAACTCTTTTTGTCTTACTATTTGTGCCTGTGTAGCTTTGCTTCAGTCCTAGGGAGGCATGTCCTGCTGACTTGTTATTTTTATATTTGTGGTTTTTTTCCATGATTCACATTTACTGGATTTATTTTCAAGTGCCTTGTGTTGCTCATTAGTTTGGTAATGTCTATGGCAGTAACTTCCTGTTCAGAGTAACAAACCTGATCTTAATGTTATTCAGTTTTATGATCTTGTTTCACTGTTCTCAGCATATACCGATACCAGTTTTAATGAAGCTTCTCCCAACCTTGCAATTGTATGATCTCCCCTCTATCCCTTACTCTGAATTATCCCAAAATGAAGATAGCTGTTATTAGGATAGCTGTTAGTAGGAATGAGAAATAATTTCCAAATTACTTTATACAGTATAGCTACTCGCAACAAAAGGGAGAGAGGGAGGCAGTGTTCATACAAGCTATTTCAAGATAGCCATATTCAGATACGCATATGTACTATGTAACCACAAATTGCCATAGAAACACTCAGCAGTAACCTTAGCTGCCTCAGATCTAGGAGAATTCTGGTAGCTCAGACTTCTGCAGGACACGGGAACTCCAGTTGGGTCTTGAAGATCTTGGTGATGGTTTCATCAGTTTTCAACATAGAATCATAGAATCATATGGGGTTGGAAGGGACCTCTGGAGATCATCTAGTCCAACCCCCTGCCAGAGCGGGTCTACCTAGAGCACGTTGCACAGGAACTTGCCCAGGCAGGTCTGGGCTGCCCAGACTCCACCACATCTCTGGGCATCCTGTTCCAGTGCTCTACCACTCTCACAGTAAAGTTCCTCCTCATGTTTAGGTGGAACTTCTTATACTCAAGTTTGTGCCCTTTTCCTCTTGTTCAGTCACTGGGTACCACTGAGAAAAGACCAGCCCCATCCTCCTGACACCCTCCCTTTAAGTATTTGTACACATTAATTAGATCTCCCCTAAGCCTTCTCTTCTCAAGACTAAAAAGACCCAAGTCCCTCAGCCTTTCCTCATAGGAGAGATGTTCCAGGCCCTTAATCATCTTTGTGGCCCTTTGCAACATCTCAGGAGGTTGTGCCAAATTGGTCTTAAAACAGTGGCAAGCACATATGTCTGTGTTGTAAACAAGCACTTGCAAGGAACTGAGCCAAGACGATGCTCAGTATTACTGTTGTTTTCTATTTCTATTTTAAACAGGACAAACCCCACAAACATGAGTTAGTCAAGCACAGTCACTACCTACCCCATGCTTTAAAATCCTAGTGGAAGATGCTGCTATTTAAGACCCCAGAAGTCGACAGAGTGTGTAGGGCCAGCTGTGCCCTGGAGAAGCCCTGGTGATGAATCACTCACTGAATATATCTTATACAGTTTCAAAGCACTTTGGGATCCTTTGTGATAATTGTTATTACATAAGGGCAAATATACCTCTGAGGTTTATGGCAGAAACCCTGGCCATGCTCCAGTTTACAGTGCTGCTGGCAGACATCACCACAGCACTCTTCTGCTGACAACAGAAAAATCCAGCCACTAAAAGCATGTCAGACTCAAAAAAATTTCTGCTAATTTATGTTCCTTCCAGTATCTAGCTACTAAGGAGGAAAGTTAATGACCAAATCTCTTCCATGCAGATGTTGTGACTGCAGATTTTTCCTCTTTTTACCTGCCTCAGGCAGAGCTGTTGGGTGAACCAAGGCACAGGGCAGACAGACAATCCATTTGGCTTTCATATCACTGAGGGCTAACAGAATAAATAAACAGGCTTCTCTTTATCTTGGACATAAGAAAGTTGGAACCACTCCTGCAGACAAAATGCCACATTTTGTGTTTTACACATAACTTGGTAAGGACGCAACTGCAGAATCTTTTGGCTGGGAGAACTGGATGAGCAGTCATGCACTAAGTTATTAAAGCTGGTGTGAAAGCACTCCTGGGCATTTGCTACTTAGGAAACCTGACTGGAGTTTTTCATCCCTTGCCACACAAACTGGCTTTAAGAGCCTTGGTGTTTTTAAGGGCTCTGGAGGCAGTGTGATAAATTGATTTGGATTGACCAAAGCGTATACAATGAATAGGCTCTATCTGAAAAATCTATGTAATTAACTTGTGCTTCAGGCATCAAATTTGAATGTAATGATATCCAGGACTGCAAATGAAATTAATATTCTTTCAGTTTTATAGGTTCCTTGCTAGTACTACCACACTACAATTATGAAAAGTTCTTTATCAGTAAGTTGCACACCCATTTTTTTTCTAAAGGATTTTTGAGCTAGAAGCCATTACTTTATGAGGATAGCCACCACTCTTCCATGGTTAAGCTTCCAGCCTTGTTTGCATTATAAATTAATTATAAAAGTTTGCAGCCCAATCAGCTAATAAGTAAGTGAATCATTGAGTGAGGTTGCCTCAATCGCAATAGCACTTGAGGATTTCCCCCACCCCAGACAGTACAGACAAGGAAAGACCTGTCTGTAAGGGAGAGATAGGGAAGGATAACAGACCAACCTGACAGTAACACTGAGAAAGAAGATGCTCTTGTCAGGTAGTCCCTATCTTTGGAAGAGGTGATCCTCTTCCAAACTCCTCTGTTTCTTCTTACTTAAGAAAGTTAAGATTTCACTTTAGAAGTCTCATAATATATTAATTTCTTGACAGAACTGTGAGTTGCAAGTCAGTTCCTTGGCATTCATGGTCTCCTGCTGTTTTGAGCCCTAGCAGTAAGGGAGTCCTGCAGCCTCAAAAGTCCCCTTTCCTGACAGAAAACTGAGTTTTCTACCCCATCACCTTGGACGTACCTCCTCCAGTTCTCAACCAGGAGAGGGTAGGGGGGAGTTACTTTTCAGTAAACCACAAAGATTTATCAAATGTTTGTTTCTCCCTTGAATATTTTCATTGAGATATATTAAAATATATTTTTCCAGCTTTGCTACTTCCATGATCCTTGCCACAGAAAGTAGCCCAAAACAGGCAGATCATTTCAAGGGCTTTGCAAGTAGCTGCGGTAGCTTTCATTTGCATTCACCCAGTGAATGTGTTTGGTCTCCTTTAAACTGATAGGTATCCAGTGTGCTGCAAAAATCTTCTGTTCGATCCATAGGAAGAGATGAATGAGGAAGAGGACAAAGAGCAGAACAGTGACCTCATAACAGTATTGGTCATATATGTTAAATACAACTGCGAAATTGTCAGTAGACATTGATAAGTCAATTCAAATTCAATTTATTGGGATCCTAAGAAAAATCCAAACAGTGCTTGGGATATTGGAGGATATGTATGTGTAGTTTCAGGACAAAATATTTTCCAAAGGTCTAAAATTATTTATAAGAAGATGTAAGTTAAAAGTGGAAAAAGTTAAGCTTTCCTTTGCTATGAAACTAGGAGCTGGGATTCGGACACAAAAGGTTAGATTCAGAGAAACCAGGAACATATACATATGCAGCATTCATTCATTATAGCCATTGATTTTAAATTCATTGATTTTAAAATCAAATGGACAGCTTTATATGATCCCTCATTCTGACATATTATGCTGTCAATCTGGTACTTGATGTAGAAAGCCATGTACATTTTTACACATATCTAAGTGTTTAAAGATGTAGATGTGTGCCTCAGGTTTTAGATATCAGCAGAACTGATGAAGTAGAAAGCCAGAACAAAATCTGTTTTTGTTCTTTGTACTTTCAAAAATTCTAGTGTGTGCCCCAGAGATTTTTGGCATCTAAATATGTGATTATGGCTTAAGATTTCACATTGGAAAATGGACAGCTGAGATTCTCTCTTTAGATGATGACTGAGGTTTGCCATGTTGTTTAGCATTGGGCTGTTGATAGGAGAAACAAACCCATGTTACTTATGTCTGTTACAGGGAGAGGAACTTGGGGAAAAGAGTTGACTTGGCTCATGCATCTTATACACTTTTTACTGTGTTAATGACTTCACAGATGCAGCATTTCCAAAAGATTCTGTTGCTTAGAGAAAATAGATAAACAGTGATCATTTTAGCCCTAATGAACTTAAACTGAAGTCTAATGGCTGAAGAGGATACACATTTATATATCAGGTTCAGATGATTCCTCAGGTGTCTGAAAATGCGGAGACTTCATGGAAAAAAAATCTTAAAGTTTGTAAAGATACAAATTTAGGTAACATTTTGCATTTTGAGCAAAACTTCCAATATCAAGTCTGTCTCAAGCTCTTTTTAAATTTTCCGAAGTTCTTACAGCAGCATTAACTACTTTGCATCTCCATAATGAGCCCTCTTGAGTGCCCTTTGGCTGCCTGAGCTTGGTCGCAGTTCTTACTATTTCTGTTTTTATTTTTCTATTTTGTGGTACGCTTTTGGTCAAAGGAGACATAACTTAGAGAAAGCATGACGGTAGACAGTGTGTGGCTAAAGCTGGGAAATTGGCAGTCCTTCTTCTTTATAGCACAAGAAGAGCTCAGACCGTGTCAATAGGGGTTTCAGGGCATTGTGACTCACATGCTGGTGTTGCCACAGTTTGAGAGACAGCTTTTGGTGCAGCAGATTAGGTGGTGCATATGTACACCAAAGGCAAAATTAAGTAAAAGTGTGTAAAAATTTTTGGACAAGGCAAGTATCTGGGACACCATGGGAATTCTTATCTGTTCCAGGAGAGCAGTACAGGGATGTGTCTCTGGACCCTCCTCAGTAAGAGTAGTTTAGGAAGTCCTGGTGGATGCTGGGATTGGAGCACTAATATGGTTGTGCTGTCCTTGACATCTTCTAGGCAGACCAAGTGATGCTACACCACTTTCAGAGTCCTGAGGGGCTTGGAAATTTGACTAGCAAGATCAATTTCATTAGACAAAGGCCAGGCATTGAAATTATTTCATAAATTCATAATTAGGCAGCACTGAAATTACAGAAGACCTTTATAAGTAAGGAGAAAATATCTTCTCTGATAAACGTAAAGTTTACATTTATTAAAGAAAAAGAGAGATATCTAATGACTATTCACAAATCTAATCCCTGGTTGTCAGAGGCACATCCATAAAGCAGTGTCACAGCAGTGTATTTTCATTCACAAATGAGAATGAAAATACTGGCTGCATGTGGAATTGCTGCATTTGCTCATACCATGACTGACTGCACACTCAGTGCATTCAGTGCTCATGCAGACCCAGCCTTTGCACTTTGGAAAACTTCCTGTGCTAGTTAATTGAAATACAAAGTCTGTATTAACAACTCCATTTTCTGTGGTAGGTACTAAAGGAAGTTACATTGCCTCCAGTGAGTTGAATGGGAAATAAGATGCTTCAGTGATCTCATTCAGACTTTCTTATAAATACCCAATGCTGCTTTACGGCAAGAGATAATTCTTTGTTTAACCACAAGTATAATATGTAGACATGATGCAGCAGACTTGTTATTCATTATTCACATAGCCTGGTCTCTCTTCACCTCTTTCTCTAGTCTTCAATTACTAGTTGAAACACTGTGAATGCTTCTGCTAACTCACTCTTTAAAGGTTCCTGATTACGTTAATCAAAAAATGGAGTGCCGCAAAAATCTTGGGTTGGATATTAGGAAGTTTAGAACCCTATCTAATTTGCCAATCATAATTAATAGGTTTATTGAGTACAAACTGTACCTTTCAGAATTTCACCCTGCGTTGATTTCTCAAGCAATGAGAAGCTAGTTAAAGTCTTTAATCAGCCAGGCTCTTCCTCTAGAAAGAGACATCTAAGCTGATGACTGGAAATGTTAAAATTTGATGCAGGAATGATCTTCCATTTTTTATTATTTCTTGTGTCTACCAGAAATGTGATGTATTCTTTTTTGTGATGGTACAAAGCAGGAAGGGGGCAGGGAGAAGCAAGCTCCTAGGTCTAGCATAGCATAGTAAAGCCTCTGTGGTGCCCAGAGACAGAAGGCAGATTGCAACCATAGAGAGGTAAGAGAAGGAGACCTTTACGAGTGTGTCATGGATGAGAAATATCTCCCTGGGAGTCGCAGTCTGTCATGCTGAGACACGGGTTGAGCATGCAGCTGGGTCCCTGAGCTGGCATTGCTGCTTTTCTTTTCTTAGACTAGGAACCAAGATTACCTATTGGTTTGAGCATCATCACAGCCATAGTCCTGTGAAGTAGCTTTGGCCCAGGAGCTGTACTTGAACAGTTAAGTAGCCCCAAGCTATAGCAGCTCTGTATGCAAAGTTACTGTTCATCTCAGAGTATAGGAGAAGCATATGCAAGAAAAAAATAAATACGTGAGCCAGGCCAGCCTCTGTGAAGACTGTAGTTATTGTATGCTTCTCAGCTTTTGCAATATTGAACTATTCCTAGAAAATATTCATTAGCAGGCAGAAGAGAAGTCAGACACACAGCTTTGAACACACAGAGAAAATGCTGGACTAGATACATTTGCTGGGATTTCAATGGGGATATGTAAGAAATAGCTCGGGTTTGAGGTTCTTTTGTTAGTTAATACCTTAAAGCAGTTTATATTATGTTTACACCCTGCTACCCACTGTTTCAGGGAACAAGTGAGTCACAGAAAGTTACAGATGTCCTAGCTACAGTTCTCTGAAAAATGCCCCCTTACCTGGTAGTTCCAATTTAGTGGTGAGTCACGAGCAGTTCTGGATCCCCCTTGCATATCTCCAGAGACATCACAAAGCTAGGAGGACTGGTGTGATTTGTATGTGTGTATGCTACACAAAAGCTAACAACTCAGAAGGGGGGAGCTCCCTAATTAAAAGACATGCACTCTCAACTATGTGGTTTCCCTCTGCAAATGTCACCTTTTTAGTCCCTGGCGAATCCATTTATTATATTCCAATCCAGTTCATTTCTGTTGATATTAAAGGCAGAAGAGTTTGAAAAGTGTGAAGACACTAGCACCAAGAAGGATGGAAAGGTTATTTGACATAAATTGACCACAGACATAAAGGACTGGCAGCAAAAGGAAAAAAAATGTCTGACTGCTTAGCACTTGAATCTGAAAGCTGCCCTTAAAATTGAAACTAGAACCCTACAATGTTGTTCAGATAAAGTAAATTTTCATGTCAGAACCACATTCCTTATTTTGCCACCTCCTGTGTATGACTAATGATAAAACCTTTAACTGCAGTGTCTCCTGCTATTATTTCCACAGGACACATCCCCCTTTTCTTCAGGCTGTATTAAACAGTGGTGGGCACATTTCTAGGAATATATTAGAAAAAAAATGAAAGCAGTTGTTTCCAATACATACTTTCTAGAAAACATGAAAAAATGAAAATATAGCAGATCCTAGGAGAGACGCATATTTTAAAGGTACAGGGAAGAATTTCTTACAATGAAAATAACCCCATTTCACTTGCTTATTCCTGCTGCAGATCTACTTATAGGAGCTCTCTCTATGCTGAGTTAGGGCAGTCCTAAGGTAGAAATAAGCCCCAAAGGGCTGACCATATGTAGGTTATAGAGAACTCAGGAAGAGACATTCTTATTTGTTTTGGCAACCCCTGCTCTGCCATGGGGCGGTGCTTTTCTGGGATCCTGCCACTGAGATCCCCATTTCCCTGGTATGATGTTTCTAGGGGTGCCTTTCAGGCAAGAATGGTGTTGTGTTGAGAAGAGGTGTACTGTGCTGGAAAATTCAGTCCATCAATTAATTTTGCACCCCTGTTCTCTTAGTATTACAATCTCATGTGCAGTGAGATGGTAATACTCTTTACGTGAGCCCTGCCTCCTGTACTATACATTTCAGTTTGCTAGAAAACTCTATTTCCTTGTGCAAGAACAGTTTTATTCTAATTATGTTGGTGTAATTCTGAAATAATTCAGTTTCAGTTGGCTACAGAGGAATTAATTCAGATTTACACAACTTTAATAATGATAATAATTTGATCCAGATCAAGATAAAACCTTAGCTTCATTTCTTAATTGACTTGCATGGTAGAAGAAACATGAATAAGACATGCTGATGGCATATTGTCATGTAATTTAAAACTGTCTTCTGTAATACAAAACATGTAACCCGGCAGTTTTCATCTGTGAAATTAATTACCTGTCCCCAAGCTTCATTCTTTGAATGCATTTTTGTAAAAGACATAGAGAATAATGGGGCCAGAGTCAAGGCTGTTCCTAAGTCATCTATGTAAATTTTTACTTATTTTTTTTAAACAATAAATATTTATGTGTATTTAAAAAACCCAAATGCCTTAATGGTTTTAAAGGTATGGAAATAGGGTGATATAATCTAAATGCTGACTTTTCTAGGTTTTGTTTTGTTTTGTTTTGTTTTTTTTTGTTTGTTTTGTTTTGTGTTGTTTTACTTTTGGAACCTCATGTCTCTGGATTCTCATGCTGAAGGCTGATTGGTAATGTTCTCTAGAGTATCCAGCATATGTTAATCTTTTTGTTTATGAAGGTAAACTGTCATTCAAATGCTCTGTCTCCTCGTCTATGACATTTACCCATGTGAGTGAATAAAATCATAGAACTGTAGAATCACAGGATAGTTTGGG
>VXAK01031963.1:0-11595 GCA_013399435.1 Arenaria interpres | reverse complement strand
TTCTTGTAGTGAGGGGCCAAAAAGTGAATACAGCACTCAAGGTGGGGCCTCACCAGTGCTGAGAACAGGGGGACGATCACTTCCCTTGCCCTGCTGGCCACACTGTTCCTGATACAGGCCAAGATGCTGTTGGCCTTCTTGGCCACCTGGGCACACTGCTGGCTCATATTCAGCCGGCTGTCGACCAACACCCCCAGGTCCTTTTCCACCAGGCAGCTCCAGCCACTTTTCCCCAAGCCTGTAGCATTGCTTGGGCTTGGTGTGACCCAAGCGCAGGACCCAGCACGTGGCCTTGTTGAACCTCATCTCATTGGCCTCGGCCCATCCATGCAGATCCATGGGATGTACTGTAGATACACGATATGTGTGGTCATAAAACTGACTATTCTCTCTAATTTCTACATGGTCGTTTATAAATTATTTCAAAAAGTAGAAGATATTTTGTCCATTAGAGCAACGACTGTTTACTTGGCTGACACAGAGGACTCCTTGCACTTAGGGACCTTCACGGGTTTGAATGAAAATAAAGATTCAAAACATCTTGGCTTCCTGGAAGAGGCATCTCTCTCAGTTTGTATCGCCTACAGCCATTGTAATTACCAGATATATAGAGTGGTTTGGGGATAAATCTTTGTAAATGTTACCAGAAAAACTCAAATAGAATGCTGTTTCACATGAGAAGTTGGTGTTTTTTTAAATGTAAACATAATGAAGAAAAAGACTATTATTAATTCTACGTATTTTGTGTATTAGTGCCATGGGAATACAGACGTACCATTTTCGTATGTGTATGCAAATAGCAAACTACACGATGCTGAAGGACAATTATTTCTTCTTCTGTCTCATTAGTATTTGTGGGAGTTGAATTGAGAAGAGTTAAAAGCTTATTGTTTTGTTATGCCGAGTACCTGCAGGAGTTTGAATGAAGAAGCTTTCTCCTGACGTTGCAGCCATTGTCATAACTCATATTCTCACTCTCGTGCAGTTTATCATATTTCTTCTTTCGTGTCTTTCAATAACAAATTACAATTTTTCAGGCACTTCATAGCTAGGAAGGTCTCGTGTGTTTGTTGCTTTGTAGTCTCGGGCTGGATCCAGCTGTCATACTGGTGGCGAGGGAGCGCTCTGGTGTGCGCTCATGTGCTGCTGGGAGGATGCTGACTGGGGAGGGCCTCCAGCTGTTGAATCTCCTGCTGAATTTCCTTATCTGTTAAACTATGGATTTCATAGCGGTAGCAGATTGAGATAGTTTTTCTTACAAGTTGTCATCACTTAAAAAAAAGCATTTTATGGACTGCATTAATTTCATAATGTATAAACTCCTCTTTGATTCGTGGGATTTTGAGATATTTCAGCACTTTCTACAGCTTTAGGATCTTGGGCTTTAGAATCTCAATAGCAAGTTTGTGATTTTGTAAGAGAGAGGATAACATGAGGCGTTGTACAACTGTAGAGATATGTTACTGATAAAAAATGCCTGTTGCATAGAAGACAGGAGGGTTAGAGCCTCTATGAGGACAGGCTGACAGAGTTGGGGTTGTTCAGCCTGGAGAAGAGAAGATTCCCGTCCAGTATTTGAAGGGGGCCTACAAGAAAGCTGGAGAGGGACTTCTTACAAAGGGATGTAGTGATCGGACAAGGGGTGATGGCTTCAAACTGGAAGAGGCTAGATTTGGATTAGATATCAGGAATGGATTTTTCACTCTGAGGGTGCTGAGACATTGGCCCAGGTTGCCCAGAGAAGCTGTGGATGCCCCATCCCTGGAGATGTTCAAGGCCAGGCTGGATGGGGCTTGGAGCAACCAGGTCTGGTGGGAGGTGTCCCTGCCCAGGGCAGGGGGTTGGAACTGGATGATCTTGAAGGTCCCTTCCAACCCTAATCAGTCTGTGAATCTTAATATGCTGGTTTGGCCCCGCAACCCTCTTCAGGAGAGGTGGCCATAACGTTTGGCCTCCTCCAGGTCAGAGCATGCTCCTTGGCCTGTTTTATTTCCTACTGTGGATGGTAACCATCTAGTTTCACTCCTGTTTCTTTTTGCTAATTCAGACATTTATTTTAAGACAGTGTATAGTGCGATTTTCACATACTACTCTTTTTACTTCTATTGTTATTTTCACAGTAATCTACAGATATTTGTCTGGTTTAGAGGCATGATTAGATGCACCTAGAGAATTAATAACTGTTGACCAAGATGGTTCAAGAATACAGCCAACATTCACATATATTGAACGCAGGTGCAACCATCTGCTCAGCCTCCTGGGAAGATTTTGATGATATTTAATAAAACATAAGTAATATTGATGTAGATAAGGAAAATTTTTTTATCCAATTCACTGCAGTTGAAATGGGTTTCTTACAAAAATGCAGCTCATTTGTGGAGAATATGAACATAACTTCTTTTTTTCCTCTTCGTGCACTGGAAATAATCATTCCAGAAAATTAAACTTAAAGCATATTTATTCTAAAGTTGTTTGGGCAGTGTTTTAGTCTGTATCGACACCGAACTGATCTCTGTGTGATGCGTACCTGCTTCTTTTGCTGTAGGTGAAAAATGACTATATGTTAGAAATAGCAGATCAAGTGGACCAGGAAATTGCTTTGAAACTAGGTTGCCTTGAAATCCGGTAAGCTGATAATTTCATTTATTATTCAACATGTTACTGACTGAATATATATATGCATTAATTTTGAAACTGCTTGTAGTTCATCGATTTCTGACCACTAGAGTTGAATAAAACATCATAAGACTTTTTTTTTTTTTATTGCTACAAAATAGTTTGAAGAAAAACTGAATAGACTGCGTTGTAACCGGTTTCTGGTGATTTTTAAATTAACATTAATTTAAAAATTTTAATTAATGACATCTTGCTACTGCCTTTTGGGTGAATTCGTCATCTGAATAATTCAAAGGCTTGTAGAGTACAGTGAAGTAAACCTAAAAAAAATGCATCTGTGGTGTTATTTAGCAAATAGTGTTGTCATTGTGCATATATAAATGCTACAGCTAGGGAATGTAATTAAAGCTAAATATTGCTACCTTTCCTCTCTGCATTTACTCCATTTTTAATGTGCTGTTTTCAAATGATTAAATCTTAAGGATTCTTTTGGGTGTTTTTGGCGTTCTTGTCGACTGTGTAGACAGCTGGAAAATAAAGATAAATTTATCAGATTAAGAGATCCTTGAGAGAGCTCCCAGCACAGCTTTTGAAATGCATGTTTTGGTTTTTGATAATTTATGGAGAATTTCCAGCCTGAAACATTTGCTTTAGTTATGCTGTTGTCTCGCACAGGGGGATTAGGGAAGAAGTAACGTTGATAAGAAATTAATGGCAAATGTAAACTTGTTAGCAGAGAATAAAAGTGTCCTTTGAACAGTACTTTCCAAAAGAAAAGCAAATTCAGGCTAATGAAATTGCCTGGGTATCGTTGGAGAACCTGATGTCTTTGCTCTAAGTTTTGCCCATAGCCCCAGAGAAAACAAAAATTCTTTGTGTAACTGCGAATTCCTTACACCTTTACAAAATTGTTGGTGCCTTATTTCAAAACGTGCAATGAGGATAATAATCCATGATTATTTTGTCAGCCGAGTCCTGCTCTCCATGAGTCTCATGCCCTTGCTCTTCAGAGTGTTTTCATGAGATGTTTCTAGTAGCTGACTACTGAGACTCTCTTCCCATAAGCCTTACTAGTCCGCTTTCCCAGTGAAAACAATGATCCAACTCCCAACAACAGCTACACATTCTTGATTTATTTATTAATTATTTTTTTTTTTAATGTGAACATGTCTAGATTGTTCAGTTTTCATCATTCCCTGCGTCCTCCAGTTCTCCCTAGTACATGCCGAGACATGAGGCAGGAAACACTGAAAGGGAGGAAAAGGGTAGATTAAATAATTTCTTTTGGTAGCAGTGGAGTTGAACTGGTTTTAAGTGGTTCTGAAAACGCACTACTGCTATAGTCCTGTCTAATGTTCCATGCACTAAATTATTTTGTAAAATAAAAATCTCGAGTCCCTGAGGCAGGAGAATAATGAATTTTTATAAATGAATTCATTGTGCCAATGTTTTCTAATGGTAAGTCTCTGAAAGATTTTGACTACGTTAATGTTGTAGTTTTAGGCTGGATCATCCAATAATTGTCGCTTTCAAATATTTTTCCTGACTTCAGGAGATCCTACGGAGAGATGAGAGGCAATGCATTAGAAAAGAAGTCCAACTATGAAGTGTTAGAGTAAGTATTGTGTTCTAGCTTCAGGTTCGAACTGTATCTTAATCAGGAACATTGAATTCAGTTCAGTAACAAAATGTTTCTGTCGTAATTTTTTATTCAATGAAGTTTGAGAACTTCGAGTGCTTTAATACCGGAAAAGGATGATGAAACCTATCAAGGTATAGAAGTAGGAAGAGCACATTTAACTCTGTTGTTAACAGGGAAACAGGGTTAGAGTTGTTTAAACTTGATCACAAGGCTTATTATGACTTTTTTTTTTGTGATTTTGCTAATGTTTATGGGTTCATTAATTCTAGTTCTAAGGTGATTCTGTTTCTAAATTGTTTTCTGTGCATACTTGCATTCTTCAGTTATGACTCATCTGTGGTAAAGTTTGAGTTACTCGAAAATGTTTGTGGTATTGTTTTTTCTTCTGTTTGCTCGGTGCTTGGGTTTCCTGAATGGTGACCTTGCAATTAGGAAATTTATTTATCCAAATTTTAATATGACCAAGAATGATCCTTTTACTGAAAGCATTTTGGCTACTTAAGGACGTCGTACAGCCGATGGCTTCAGTCCAAGCAATCCAAAGTCCTTTAGAAGCTTCAGGGATTGAAAACTGTTTTTATTTGTGTTACTTTAGTGGAACAAGGTTCACACATACGTATATACATACACTAGTGATCTGCTCCTCAGTACTAATTAGCTTTGTGAAAAGATACTGTAAGTTTAACTTAAAATTGGTATAAAAGGTTTGTGTAGCAGTGAAGTCTCTGGTTTTATTCTATTTTTAATAAAACGCATGTGCTAACATCCCGGTTGAGGAATGACAGAGAAAGGACTAATAAAGACGAACAGGATGAGCAGACGGACAGGGCTAAAAGGTGATTTAAAAAAGATGTGAAGGTTCTGTGACCTGGAGAAATTCTGATCCCTCGTCATCCTCTTTGGGAAAAGGGAGCTTGTGAGTTACAGCGGTTGCAGTTTACAGCAAGAACTTGAGAGAGGTATTTTTAATTTATTTAGCAACTCAAAATCTACAAAACATTAGGAATTAGGTTAACAGCTTCGGAAACGATGAGGAAACAAGAGGCATAACAAATGACACAAAGTATTAATTAATAATTATAACAGGTGAGAGTTCCTGGAGGGCTCGCTATTGGGCTGCTTCCAGCTGAACAGTGATCTGTCCCTTTCAGGTCGTGCTTTTTCCAAGCAGTAGCTGTTTTGGTGGGAAATAACTTAATTGCTGCTGGGAAAGACAAAGCGAAGTAAAACCCTGATACGCAAAATGTAACAGCTTAATGCCCTGCGAAACTGGAAATGTAGGATTGTGCACTTCAAGATTATTTTTTCTTTGAGAAGCAAAATGTGTTTTGTATGGGAGAGATGGAGGATAAAAGCACCTTAAAGTGGCTATAGATAATTATAAGCTACTAAGAGTCTGCAAGAAGTGCCAGAGAACCCCCAAATTTATTCATTCTCTCTTACCACCTTAATAGCCCATAAAGGTTTATCTGCACAAGTAATATTTATTTCTCAAGTGAGGCTTTTTGTTTGTGGGGTTTTTTTTCTAGTTTCAGTACATCACGAGGCACTTCACCAGCTGAGTGCAATTTTTAAATGGCACTTTTTTGCATTTGGTGTGATTGCTTCTTGCCTGGCTTTGTCAGATGTCTATTTGATGTGTAGTCGTCTTTGATCGGATTTTCATACAAGACCAAATGTGGATGGGAAATGGTAGATAGAATCAAACCGTTAAGTAGCCTTTAATAGTTGGGCCTTCATGTAATGAAAGAAGAAATTTTTTTTCATAATAAATGTGAAGCCTGTTAGCATAGAGCAGGGATAATTACAAGTACAAAAATGGGAGCTATATGAAGGAACAGCTGCAGCCACAGTTTTGTAAAAAGCATGTTAAAGTCTATTATGTAAATCTAACATTACTTTTTTGTTGTAACTTCAATTGAGATAAAAAATAGAAATAAAGATATATGTTGCCTGAAGCTGCTTATCATTATATGACGAGCGGTATCATCTGTCTGTAGTTGGTATTTTATTAATTCTGTTGAAGTTTAGACATTAAAAAAATACATAAAATTATAGTTAAGCCCACAAGTAGGTTGGAGTAGATGCGGTTAAATACAAAGCTGTAGTAGAACTGTAGGAACCAGGATCTTGCTACTAATTATTATTATACTAATTACTATTATTATACTAATTATTATTTCTGATTACGACTGGTAATTTCTGATTACTACTGGTAATCAGAAAACAGATGTCTGAGTTGTTAGTCTGAAGGGCTGAGTTGTGTGTATCTCAAATTGGCCATTTTCTTCCCAAAAAGCACAGCTGAGGAGGGAAAGGAAGGACTTTGTCAGGTTGTGTGTTTAAAATTGTTTGTATGGTCCAATTTCCAATGCTTGGTCTCTTATTTATAGGTGCCCATAGTTTGTTATTGACTGTGGCATTAAATCTGTACGCTTCTTATGTTAAATTCTCTTCCAGTAAATAAATTCCCCGTCTCAGTTAAGCACAGGACATGCTTTATTAACAAATTTTATTGACTTGTCTTGTGTTGCATTCTGCATAAGAATTTCTTCTGAATTTTTTACATAGAGATCTGGGCAAAAGGCTACTCTGCAACTCTTCTTTAACAGTGAATGGAGTCGTGTGCTGCAGTGCTGTTCAGATGCGTAATCCTGGAGGGATATTGGGTGCTTCATTTTTGAAAGCACCATTTTTCTCTCAACTGCTTAATGCTAAACTAATATATTCCTTGTCAAAATGTCTTTGCATGTTATTTAGATGGTAATAGTGCGTTAGGTTTATTTAACTGTGTGGGATGATAAACCGCATCTGATTTGCATTTGAGAAGAAATGCATCAAAGGAATTAACATTTATGAAAGTTTGGTAATCTTTCAGCTCACTCTCATTGCACAGATGCCAGGGTTCGCTGCTGCCCATGAACGTTCTGCTCCTCTCAGTTGAGGATGTTTTTAGTGTGTTTTGTGAGATTGTATAATACTTGCCTTTAGAGAGCTTCAAAAGTACCTTCTTTTCTTATTCTGAGTCAGCTTTTTATATTGACTTAGTGTTGGCTTTCTTCTTGCACCAGTAGGTAGCAGTAACTAGATACTGTATATCTCAGGCTGGCTTGTCTTTTTTTTTGCCACGTGTAATTCAGATGTGTTTGTATGTTCAAAGCGTGCAATCATGGAAAGCTTGCTTTGATACTCATTTCATAAACATTGTTTATTTAAAAAATGATTGCAACCTCTGAAATTTAAAGGAAAAAAGTCAGTAATGCCTTTGAGAGGCAAGGATGTAAGTCCTGTTCCTATTTACATTTTTCTTGTAGTTTTTCCTTTTTCTCACGTAAATTTTCTGCTAATACTGTACAACTAGTTCAAAGTCATACAACTTTTGATATACCTGGTTGTATAATGATCGTCATCTGCACTAACGCATCTCTGGCAACTTCTCGGGTATCTTTCTCGAAGCTAAAGTTAGTTGTAGTGATAGATACACACATCAGATAAAAGCTCAGAGCAGCCCATCTGAGCCACAAAAACACTTCATCTTTATGGCTCTGGGTTTCGAAGGAGGGCTGCAGCCCCAGTTATAAGGGCGCAGGTGAGCTCAATGTAATTCAGTCTGCAAAATCTGGGCTCACGGACAGAATTAGAAGCCTGATTTACAAATGCAAAAAGTGAGATTCCTTGCAATAAAAAGCTGGGAATGCTCGGTAGGAAGAAAAAGTGGCAGCAGAAATGGAAAAAAAAAAATACACTTTAATTATATTCCTGCAAAGGATAAAACTGTAGTGGAATAGCAGTCAACGTGCTAACTGAGGTGATGTCATGGGAAGTCTTTCCCTTTTTATTGTATCTCCTGCTCAATTCTAATAGATGCTTATTAGAATTTGCCATTTTCACTTCTCAGCTTCCTACATGCTGTAAACTTTTTCAATATTTTTTAAATTATTAAAACATACGGTTTTTATTCTCCAAACTTCTCTGTGTCCAAGCCAACATTTCAAATAATACAGTTTCCACACCAGGTGCCTGTTGTAAATGTGATTTCACTGAATTTCACTGAATTTTCCTTTTGAATTTAACCTAAAGCCACTGCTCTCCTGCATTTGCTGTGGAGCGGCTGCAGTGAGCACTTAATGGTTCTGTGTTTGTCACTCTGAGATTGTTGAGGACCTTACTATGAAAGTCATTTACTATATGGCATGTGCTGGATTAAAAACAAAACAAGACCAAACCTTGAAAAATAGCAATATAATATTGCACAGTGTTCTTTATATTAATGCTCTGTGTGTTTTTGTTACAGGAAAGATGTTGGGTTAAGACGTTTTTTCCCGAAGAGTTTACTAGATTCAGTGAAGGTAATTATAGTTCCAGTCAATTGTATACTACTAAAAAGAAATCAGTGTCAGAAATGTGAAAATTGCATTATTACTTTCCCTGTATAGTTGTAAGGGAATTGCTGTGTAGCTTGTGCTGGCAGAACTAAAATGATAGTGATTTATGTGGCCTGGCTGAGCTGCTGTGAGAGAGGTCCACTTCTGCCTCTCAAACCTTGTTAAAAATGAGTCCTCAGATCCTTTAGTATTAAATAACTTTTTTTTTTTTTCTCTCCCCTAAAAGAGAAATTAGACTTCTGGAGAAAGAGGAAAGGGACATGTAAGAAAACAAGGTATTTTTAGCGGCCACTCAATAAACCATATTCTACTTTCCTTGCTGAAGGCTGTATCCAGCTCATTCAAGGACGATTTCCAGTAATTTCCACTTATGTTAATCCTGGTTAAGACTATAAATGTTACTTGAGTCTCACTTCCATTGAAGTCCATATGTTCCCAGAATAAAAAATGCAAATTTTTCTTGATGTGTTTTATAAAGGGGGTTAAGAATGGTCAGCAAGTATTTTTACAGTTATTGCCATCTTGATATGAATGTCTTGGTAAAATGTCTCTTACCATTCATACGTGAAAGTGTAAATCATAAATTGGAATTTTAGAGCTGGATTTGGTAAGCGAGGATGGTTTTATAGAAATAATAGAGTTCTACTTCAGATTTAGAAAGTTTCTACTTTGTGATTTAAATGGATAAACAGAAAAGGTCTGTCATCGAGAGGTTTGTTTCAAAAGACTTGTGAAAATCAGAAGCAAATGAAGTCAAGTGGATTTAAGTAATCCCTCTGCATTTTAATTTAAGCAATTATCTGAAACTCTATTCTCTTCTAATGGGAGAAATTGTGGTGAAAGGCTCCAGATGTAAAAGAATGAATAACTGTCTCAAAAAATGGTATTATGGAGCCAGAAAACTAACCAAGAAAGAAAACTGTTCTTTAGAAATTGTGAAATGGGGAGAAAATGAGAAAGAAGTAGCAGGAATTGCCAGAAGGTGAAGCTGAGTAGAACCTTGCAGAGACATGAAAAAAACATTGGACATATGAAGAGAAAAAATGAGTCTGCTTTTTAATGAAAGTGAAATCCCTATTAAAAGAGAGGTAGGATTGGTTCAAATGGTTAAATGACTCTTGCATCTTCTGAAGACCAATGATTTTGAACTGGCAGGAAAAGAAGTTCAAGGCAAACTTGAACATAAGAGGTTCCATCTAAACATGAGGAGGAACTTCTTGACTTTGAGGGTTACAGAGTCCTGGACCAGACTGCCCAGAGAGGTGTGGGAGTCTCCTTCACTGGAGACATTCCAAACCCGCCTGGACACGTTCCTGTGCAACCTGCTCTGGGTGGACTTGCTCTGGCAGGGGGTTGGACTAGATGATCTCCAGAGGTCCCTTCCAGCCACATATCATTCTATGATTCTGTTTAGCTGAGCCAAGAGGTATGTGGGTATAGCAGGGATGCAAACACCATGGGGAAAAACATCTACTGAAACTAAACCAACAATTTTGGGGTGAGAGGGATGTCGGGGAATGGATGTAACCCAGGTTGCGTGTAGTTTGCAAATTAGGAGTCTTCCCTGTCGCTCTAAGTCATGCCTTGAGCAAAAGCTGAAGAAAACATTCATAGGAAGTATTTTAAGAGGAAATGAGGTGTGATTTTCAAACTGACTTTCTAATATTTACACCTTGTTAATGATCTCAAAGTGAAGAGTAAGTCTTCTTTGTGGACTTCCGAAGTCCAGATAACATACCATATGCCAAACACCCACCACATGCCATTCTGCATGGCAGTCAAGATGGTACTGAAACTGGCCGGGAGAGCGAACCATGGGCAGAATAAAGGATCTTTCAACAACTGAGTGGCTGAAATACTTTAGACAGTTTGAGCTAGCGGATTTTTTTTCTTTTTATAGTGTCATTGCAAAACTGACCATCATTTCTATGTGAATAAGAACCCCCTTGGATCACCGGTATTAGAGTAATTCTTTTCTGAAAACTCCATTTAAGAAATTCTGGGTAGTTAGAGTTCTGACTGTTCTTTAAAGGCTTACTAAAAATGGAAGCCTAATCTGACTGGAAGCTCTAACGGCCAAAGGAAGTTTATATTTGTGTAGTGCCTGGAGCTGCTATAGGCAACCTGAAAGATTGAAGAGCTTTAATGCCGTTACAATAGGACATTGAGATAAGTTTTGGTAGAGGAACAATGGTAATTCCTGTCTTAACCTTGACATATTGCAAAAATAAGCATGGATTTGCCTTCTGTCATTGTTAGTTGGAAGATATATTAGAAATGGGTATTACTAAGGCTTTTTTTTAAACCCATTCGGTCACTTCAGATATGGGTCAAGCTTTGGCAAAAGGAAAAAGAATAGAAGTGTTTGTGGTTTTAACAGTTTGGCATTATGTGAGGTAAACAGCGATGAAAAATGAGTGGGTCGCCTGGCCCTGCCCCACTGACAGAACGTACCTGTGCTCCTCCCTCTTTTCCAGCCTAAATCATTCTCTGATTTTTATGATTAGGACAGATGTGGAGAACACACTGAACTCTTGTCCAGATGAATTCTAGTGTTTAGAAACAGATGGTTTTATTCAGGATCCTTGATTGCTTGTTCAGTTTTGGGGCATGTTAAAGAAATTGCTTTTAAGATTTTGTTTCTATTTCCATACGAGTGGCAGCTTTCCCAAGGATTATACATTATGTACAGGAGAATTCTTCACTTTTCATAAGTCTTAGTTTAGTTATCCTTTTTTTTTTTTCTTTTCTTTTTTTTTTAAATGAAGCTGTTTGAAAGCCTGCTTGTATCCTTTATGTACTTTATTTTTCAGGAAATGTAATTAGGTGTCTTGCTCGGTCCCACCGTCCCAGATGTTGGGAGGGTGATTTCTGCCGCTCTTCTTAAGTGGTTATTTCTGCCCTGAAAACTGTTAATAAAATAATATGAAATTTTTTTTTTTAATATTTTTT
>VXAK01031928.1:0-13243 GCA_013399435.1 Arenaria interpres | reverse complement strand
ATTTACCGACTACAGCTTTCAAATATAATGTTCCTGGAAAGACAGGGTGGCATCTAATGACATCATGCTTCTGTCTAAATCAGTATTTATTTAAGAGCATATTTATCAGAAAAGATATTGAAGAATTCTTGCTGAATTTGTAGAACTACTTGTGTTTTCTAAGAAAGTGATTTTTAAACTGTATACAGAGGAAAGACATGTTCTGCAAATTCTAACAAGCAGTCATTCGATATGGTGCACTTTCTATCCAGACGCTACTCTGTGTGTGTATTACAGAGACATAGAATATAAAACAAAGTCCTCCACCTCTCAGTTACTCCAATGCCTACAGTGGGATACTGAGTCTTCGGCACCAATTATTTTGCTCTACATATCCTGTCACACCAGGGTGCTTACCAACATGGACATAGCACGCCAACTTCATTACTGGAAGAGAAGCTCAGGTACCCTACCGTGATACACACTTTGATGTGCTTTGAAGGTAAAAATCCATAAAAATTGCTTTCCTTTCAAGACTTCACAACCAAACAGCTACAAAAGTCAAATTCCTTCCACACAGACACCAATATGAATCAAACAAAACCAAGTTTCTCTTGTCCCTCTTTCTTCAACTGAGCACTTCCTATGTCAAGTATTACTTCACTGGAGAACTATCAAGTCATCATCAGCTGTGGTTACACCAGAATGAACACTTCATTTAGAATAAAGATTACAATAAAATGAACTTAATAGGGCAAAATTTTGAAGCCAGCCTTGGCAGGAATACAGTTTTCATTTACAGTCTGAGATTAATAGCTAATAAATAAAACTACAAAGATAGGAGCTTATTTGCCTTCCAATTTTCAAGACTTTTAATGGGCGAATTTTAAAAAGAGAGAAGAGAAGAAAACCTAAATGTTAATATCTGTCTTGGCGAAGCTTGAAGAAGAGGGTCTTTTTTTTTAAAGCTTGTGATATAATCAAACCAAAGAAAAACAATGAGACCGATGAATCTCTGTACTCAACAACACAGCTAACACATGGAACAATGTATTCACAATATGGAGCACGTAAAACCTAAACCTCAGGTATGATTGTTATTGCTTGAATTAGAAGAAAATTGCTCCAATCAAACTCAGGCTCTACATCTGAATTTAAACTTAGATTTTGACAAACATGAGAAGAGTGGATCAGGGAGAATGGCTGCTCAGATGCAAACCAGACACCCTAGAAAGAATTGGGGTTTGTGAAATCTCCATTTCTGTACGTCACCACTGCACAAAATACTGGGATTTTCACATCTGACTTCAAGTTTACATCCAATCTGGTAATCATTTCTATCGATCACCTCAATTAAAACACACAGAAAACCAGGATAGAGGAATCTTTGTTTCCCAGACAACATTCAGAGAGGAAATGAGAGAATGCATGAGCAAGAGGCACAATCGAGGCAAGAGAGGGTGTGCAAAAGGGTGGGAGGGCGGAGATGGAGGAAAAAAGGAGGGAGAGAGAGGACAGGCAAAAGTGAAAGTAAGAAAGCTTTCAGGCAAGAGAAAGAGCACTTGAGAAAGCACGTGCAAGAAGGTGAAAGGGAGGAAGGAGAGAAGAGGAAAGGGGACAAGCTGGGAAACAAAGGGCAGGGAGAGAGAGAGAGGGGAAGGGCAAGAGAAGGAGGGCTAAAAAGCGGTTGAGAGAGAATAAGATATTTTGATAAAATCAAATTAAAAGTTTATCTGGTAGAGGCAGATACGAATAATACATTTTCTTTATCCAAAACCCAGTACCTTAACAATCTTCTCTGCCTGTGCCACGCAGCCAGAACAATTAAATGAGTCTGATGGACCAGTACCCAGGGTTTTACTGAGCTTCACACACTGCGTATTTCCTTTCTTACAACTCATCATGGTTTAGATCCAGCCTTTTTGCTTTAGTAATTTCGATATAGTTCAATCTGTTATGTTTTCATTTGATTCAATCCATAATATTGCTATGTTTTATTCAGCTCAGTACACTTTCTAATCAATTCTCTTATCTACCTTATTCAATTCATTACAATGTATACCTTATGCTACATTTTATTTATTTCAGTATGAGGTATATCAATTTTGCGGTATGTTACATTAAACCCTCAGCATGTTGTATCCATTTCTTCATCTGCTGCATCCGTTTTGTCATGTGTTCTAGCAAACATCGTATCTGTTTTGATATGGTTTTACATCTTGCTTCTAATTTTTTTTTAGAGCATTTGTGTGGTATTACCGTGATTTGTTTTTCATCTGCTCTTGCATTAATTTTCTGTAAGGTACCTCATATTTAAAGAGCAGTGAGGTAAAATATAATGTGGTTACTGTTAATAAGCATGAACACGTACAATTTCGTCTTTAACTTTATAAAGAATGATTCCTAGAAGACATCATGGTGTGCTGCTGAATTCATTTGATTTGTGTCTGAATTTCTAAATGTCATATAATGTTTCTTTTGAAAACTATAGGAGACTAGAATAGTCTTCTATTTCTTATATTTCACCTTTATATTTTCTATGCTCTTCTCTTCCATGCATCTGAGGAATGAGAAATGGAATTCCGTCTCATAAGGAAGTAAAACAGCAAACGCCAAACATTTGAAGAACATAACTCTTCATTTAAAGAACATAATCCCTGCAAATCAGGATGTATTATTTTGAAACAGTTCTATGTAAAATGTTGATATGCTCTCTTTTTCTATATTTGTTTAATCTTGGAGGGAGAAATTTGGCTATATTTGAGGGGTTTTTTGCACACATGAGAAGCAGAAATTTTTAATCTCTATCTATTAAAAAGCACTTGAGATTCTAACAACAATTTGACTCAGAAGATACGGGTATAAGAAAATATTAACTATCAGAATGAATATTAAACACTATGATGTTAATAATGAAAATCACCATAAAATCAAAATTAATTTGCCATGTAAGCAGAAGATGAACTTTGGACTTAGCAGTAGCTCTGTCGGTGCAGTTGGGAATGAAGAGATGGACTGCAAGACCATCAGACTCTTAAAGGAGAGATTGTTCTTTTCTACGTCTTTGCATAAATATGAACCACTTGCATGCATTACCTCTAACAAATGGTAAAGTACTTCCTGCTATCCATCTGGCTTGCTATTAATTATCCTGGGCAATGCCTCAAAGTGGACTCCACATTATTCTTTCTCTACCCTAGATCAAGCTTTCCCGTTTTCAGCACATTCTGGTTCCTTCTACCTGGGAACTGACTGCCCTGCTAATCAAAGTGGACTGATTTAAGTTATCAGTTTTGGCGCAGCTTGTCTTCTTCTTTCTTTTTAATTTAGGATTTTATCTGAAAAGTTTCCTTTAACTACTCATCACAGATAGGTTGGTGAAACGTGACATATGTTGCCCTGAGGACAGAGGTCATTAAATGTGCTACAATCTGCTGTAGGAAGGCCCCTTGCTCCATCCATACCTCTGCACAGGATCCTATTCCCTGGCTGCTTAATGTCCGAAAAGCCACAGTACTGTAGAGATCTGTAGAGATCGACATCCGCCTGCCACTGTGCCAAGAAGCACGTTCAGCTTCAGAGCTGCTGACCTGGATCACCCTGAAAATTCTCAACAGGGAGGGGATGAGTTGAGCCTCTTTCCTCACCGTGCATTATATCCTTCCTCTCCTATTTCAGAGAACTACTGTATGATCTAGCTGTCAAGAGAAATGGAGAAAGCGCAAGTCCTGAAAGAATATATATGGAGTTTCAATTTCCATTCTAAATACCATCTGTGAAAGTTTGTAAGACAACATCAGTGTAAAATCAAACAAAATTCCAGCAGTTCAGTCTTTTTAGGTTTGTAGGATGATCTTTCTGATGTTGAAGCAAATAATTTCCTAGATCTTTAACTATGAGAGAATTTTCATACCTGGGCAAAGGATCATGTACTACAAAAAATTGGTTTGGGCTTTTGCTTGAGAGTTTAAATAATGCTCAGGTACTGTGCTGGCATGACCTTCACAGAAATTAACTTTTTCTATTTAATACAAGTAACATAATGCCTCCTAAGTTTTAATATTTCTGGAAGGTGGAGGCATGACGCAACAGAACTACATTCTTTTTAAAACTGACACACATAAAAGCACCCCAAGTAACACCTGATCCCCCAGCTCTTTGTGATAATAATATGAAAACAATTGTTTTGGCTTGAACAACATATTTTGCAGCTACAGATTTACATTTTTAAGACATCTTAAGTGTGTGTATAAAAGTTTCATACAGAATGTAGATTACATTGTACCGTTTGGAAATTCTGGCATTCAGTTAGACTGCAATACATCTGGAGATACTCCACTCAATATACTCCAGTTTTGCACTGAACGACAAATAACCAAGAGCTGGGGCTGTGTGTGTTATTTACTTGCTCCAATATTAGAATACAACGTGTAGAATTCATGAGACACATTTGGGACTGTATAACATGATATCCATGTTCTAGGTTAACATTAATGATTCTAATTTTCTTTCTTTTTCAAAAAAACGTGTGTATGTGCATGCATAAACATATAATCTGCAGGAAACTGTGCATCAGTTTTCAAACCAGGGCCAAAAATTTTAAAGCTGACATCCAAACCGCTGTAGCATAATTTATAATGGAAATGTTGGCACCAGGCTAACTGTGGTGGCCTGAACAATGCTCATACAAAACAAAAAGCAAAGGTTCCTGAAAATAAACTACATGAAGTTCGAAACTCAGATTAAAAGCATACGAAACTGAAATAATGTTATTGGTTACTATATTCTGTGAACTCAAACAATCCAGAGAGCGAGATTTTGAGAGTCATGACTTCTAAAAGTTTTCTGTGGAAAATTCAAATTCTGCAGGATGTCTAGCCTAACAGCTCTGATTTGTATTTGCAAAACCTGTATGCCTTCTTCATAGCACACATTGTGGCTATTGGTATGCATGGACACATTCTAATATTGTCCCCCACAACAAAAGCCATCATTCTGGCAAAAGGAGACAGGAAAATCTAACACTCTCCTACCATGACCAAGATGGTAAGAGCTGCTGCAGTTGCCAAATACGATACACAAAACATTTAATTTATAATAGTTAGAACTTGGCCCTTGACCAAGCCCAAAGAACTATGTCTTATTTCACTTGCTCTTGAATATGTCTCTTTCAGAGATAAATGACTGTGCTGTTTGCCAGTTCTCTCCTCTGTTTGGCGTTTTGTTTAGCTCCGCTTGTGACAAGCCAAGAGTTGATGCATCTGCTTGAATGTGTAATATACATCTTTGGTCAACTTAGCTTTTTTCCTTGACAATATTATGTCAAACAATCACATCACAACTGGCTCTGATCTCTTTGTTGTTAGCTAATAAATTAAAGAGTATTTATTATCTGCAATCCTTTTTTCCCTTTTAATGGTGACACATTTGTGGTGAATTACAGGGCAGCTTTATAAACTAGGCTGTGGGCCAGTATCAGCCCCTGCGTTCATGTGAATGTTCCCTCTCCCACTTGGCCTCCCAGCCTGGTGGTAAATCAAGGCAGCTGTCACAGCACACTAAGTTAGTGTGCGTCATTGGGGAGAGCAGGAAGCGTTGGGGGTATAATTCTGTCCATCAAACTAATATGTTATATCAGTAGCTTTGTAATCTTCTGCTATAAGTTATGGGAAGTGACACCTAAGAATTCACTTTGAAAGCAATGTGTTCCTCAGACTTTAAGCCAAAACAGACCCAATCTGCAGCAAGAGTTCCTCTGTTTATACGAGCGGATTTGTAGCAGCTCGCCGCCCCACCGCTATCAATGCAGCAGTATTTTACACATTCCACTGCAAGCCTCTCTCTGTTTACAGTCTTTGCAGCAGAATTTGTAAACTTTTAAAACATGATTTCTTCCCTTCTCCTTTTTTTACCCTTGCTTTAACCTCCAGTAGCAGGATAGATAAATATACTCCTTGAATGTTATCATGACAAAGTGAACTCCTGACAGATAGAAATGAATGGGAGACCTATTTCCCTTGTCCATACCCCCTTCAACCTTTGCCTTGACAAATGTGGGAAATAGCCGCGTAGGACAGGAGAAGAATACACACAGCACTATGATAGGAATGTCAGCTTTTCTGTTAAATGTTCACATGATACTGAAAGAAATGAGTGAAGATAACCTTAAATAGGAAGCATGTTTTCTAAACAGCTTCACAGAGATCCAATTCACACTGTATCTCCCCTAAAAGGATGGCTTATTTTTAGTGACTATTTTTAATGCTTTTGAAGACCAACAAAAGAGGAACTGGGACTCAATTAAGTGTTTTTGTGAGGTGTGATTTGATCTGAAAGAAGCCTATGGGGCATCTTCAAAGAGTCGAAACCAGACAAGCATGTCCCACAACCCTAACACGCTGAAATCAAAGATGTATGTTAAAAACATTAAATATCTGTAAGCTCTTTGCCAAACTTTTTTAAAGAAGATTTATTATTAAACCCCCCAGAAGTTTGCTTTGATAATCTTTGTAATCAATAGTAAATGTAAAAATAGCGCTAGAAAACAGTACTCTTTGCATCCTTAAATCTAATCCCAGAGGCTATTACAATATAGAAAACACTTCTTGGGAAAAATCTAACTTAACTTAGTCTTAACACACACAGAATACTATCATCATCTCATCAAACACTGATCCAGGTTTCTATCAATGAAAACAGTTTACAGTAGATCTAAAAACATGTTCAGGACTGTTAGAGACACTTCTGTTTCCATTAGTCTGTGCAATACACAAATGCTATTTTAACTTTCATTTCAATGTCAACTTGAAAATCATGAATGATATTTCACAGGATCACATGGGATACCACATTGCCTAAAACCTTAAGAAATCTCATGTTTAACAGTATCAGGTCTTGTTCACATGCCTTAAAAATTTGAAAATGTATATGTCAGACTTGGTTAAACATTAATAAAATGAAACATTTTATCTTGAAAGTAATCTACTTAGAAACCACTTTTCTTTCATCTGTTCATTCGAGATAATTAAGGCAGCACTGATTTTGGTATTTCCTCTTTAATATCATTTCAAAAATATATTTCAAAATTTTCTTCTGGTTGTAACCATCATGATTTGAACAAAACTAGTTTTAAAAAGGTCTAACTAAACCCACAGTTGGTGGGATTTAAATTTTAAAAGATTCATTATCACGTGAGACGTGGGAAATCACACGTGTTTGCACCAACCATCGGACCATACATCTGTGCAGTTGATGGCAAGGCAGTAGGGTTATCCAGTGCTATGCTTTTCATGTGAGATTTACTCACTTGGCCCTGTCTTGTACTCTTGCCTGCTAAACTTCCATCTCACTTTTTTTTAAGTAAAAGGTCCCTCTCCCACTGCACAACCTCACATCTCAGAGTGCCTGCCAAATATTCTAGTTTACTATTTACCTGTGACTGGAGGGGAGAAAAGAGAGCTTGGTAGAGATTCTAGGCTTAGACTGCAACAAAATCTCCATTATTGACAGGGCTTCTGCATCGATGGCTATTTGGCTAGAAATCATGTGTCCATGATGCCTTCCTCCACATCTCTCCTTTACATGGCCCATTCAACACACAGGCATGTGCCAGCATTAAGGTACCATTTATTAAGTCTCGTTCTGTGTTACAAAGCTCTCAAGCGCTTACCATCACATGGTTGTTTTCATTTGGGAAATGGACTTTTGGCTGTAAATACAGAACCAACCTTTCCCTCAATAAAGTATCCAGTGATTTAATAGAGCCTAAGAAACAAGGTCTTGTATTTCATGGGTTTTAGCAGAAGCAGCTAAAACTTTAGTAGTTTTAGCCCCTCTCCCATGAGTAAATCTCTCATAAAGACATTCTACAAATACCTCTGCTTATGATTGACCATGAAAGCCCAGATCCTACAAACACCAGGCATTAAGAATGAAAGGAAAATATCTCTGATCTCTTGATTGATCAAGAACAGCTCCCTACAAAGAGAAAGTTAATGGTTAGAGTTTGGAAACCACGCTCAATGATTCAATGGACTCTTTCCTTCTTCCTTCTACACCAGCTCAGTGTTCTCTGAACAAACCTTGCAGCTGATAAGGACTAAGCCTCAGGTAAAGTTATTTGATGAAGTACTGTAAAAAACCGAATCAAGCATTTGTGATATTTTTCACAGTCAAAGGTATTTTTTCCCACCTGTGACTGCTGACTAAGGTGTTTGTTCTGAATACCTCAAGTGCAGCCCTGCCAGTCTAGCCATTAACACATTCATTGTTCCCCACTGCTGGATAATAACCATATTTCTCAAGTCACCTACAAAAATTATAGCAGTTGCACCAGGTTGGCCACCTGAGATTTGGCAATGAAATACCTCGCTCCTGTTTTCATGAGTAGTCATGTAAAGCCATATAAAAATTCATCCAGAGTTCAAAGTATATCAGAGAGACAGACTGTCAGTACACAAAGCTAACATTTGGGCTGAATCATCCATCACTAGCTAAGCACTCAGAAACCAAATAAAGCACATTTTATACGCACAGGGCAGAGTCCTGTGACTTCCCCACTACACGTCCTCCTAAAACCAAATGTCACTGTATTCATCAGAATGTTGGTGGCTTTTTTCTTCCTTTACACACAGACTTTGACTAGAGTTTTTAACGAGTGTAGGTTAGCTGAAAAGTCAAATCTCACTGAAAATGAGCAGAAAGTGGACAGTATATCCACTCAGCCTCTTTTGGAATTCCCTGCTTTCACTTCTATCTAGCATTTGGGACATTCAGAAATGAACACCAAAGAAAAGAGTATTTTCAAATTAATTAGATACGTTAAGTGTAAGACTATGTCTGACACCAATACACGCAAATCTGATCCAGCATTTTAGAAATATAACATTGATGTGCATCCAGCTGACACAGACTTCAAAATCATATTCCTTGAACAAACCTTATGACTGTGCAGACTTGGTCACACAGACTATACTTGGAAGGATTTGTCCAGCTTTCTATATTAAACAAGCCTTAAAATTCTGCAGTCTAAGGTCATAACATGCTAAACCTTATCCTAAGAAATATTACAGATTGCAGTTACCCGTAAGGTACTTGGCTTTTTAACTTAGTGCTTATTGCTTTTTCTTGTCCTTCGTTAAGAAAGGGGAGAAACAAAAGAAACAGAAATAACGGGATATCTACTTATACATTTTAGCAGTAATACAGGGCTACTGTTTGGTTCTGAGACAGAAGCAAGAATGTTAATTAAAAGCTAACTTCAAGGCATCTCATATGTGTCTTCCTAGGGAGAAAAATTTTTGCTTTTTCTCCCCCAATAAAAGCAAAAAATTATCATCTGAGCCAAATTTTCATTACATTTTGGATAGTTAGTTAACAATGGCAGGTCCTCTAGCTATTATATATATTTAATAAATGTAAAGTCAAAACCACTTAATTACGTAAGACATAGTAAAACAAATATTCAGTGAAAAACATCTAGTGGTTTTTTTTTAAAATCTCACATAAATATTTTTTAATTTTATAGCCTTTTTAAACAGCTCTTTCACAATGATATTAATTTAAAGAAGTCAATTAAAATTTCTTCAGCAGTTCTATTCTTTAGATATGAAAATTTATATTACAAATTCATGGTAAGAGATGACAATGCTCAGCACTAGGAGTGAATAATTTTCAGGACACATTTCACTATAATTTTCTAATTCTAAGTGGTTTTTTTAATACTATTCACCAGGCTGAGTAAATAGTTTACTTATTCTGTATTGATTAAGATTGCTCTCTCTTTAGCTATATGCATAGGAATTTAGTGATTTTCTTTTCAAAATCAATTAGAAGCTCTGCTGGGTCCAGTTTCTGTTTCTTCTCTATTTTAAGTGAGAAAAAAATAACTGAAGTTACTTCTCTGTTGTAAATGATTGCCTTTTTCTCATTTAAACCCATCTTGTTTCAATCTTACACACTCTTTGAGACTGTAATACAAATGACAACCTCCTTCCCTTAGTATAAACAGAAAGTATTAGAAAGAACAAACATCAGCTGACCTAATCCTTCACTCTTCAGTTCTTTTGTAGACTGCGGAGACTTTTGTAGGTCCTAAGCTAGCTTTTCTGATTTGTAAAAAAGCATAGCAGGCTCAACAGTGCATACTGGACCACAACTCCATCGTGAGTTTTGGGATTTTGATTACTCCCGCTCCACCCTTTGGTGCAAATTTCAGCCCTAGAAAAGCAAAACACAATCCCATGGTTCCACCCCAGTCAGGCAGACAACAGGCTTACAAGATGGTTTGTTTGAAAAAGCCCTCTCCAGTAAATGTGAAATGAAGACTGTTCAAATACCATTTTATTTTGGAGATGAGAGCCATTTTCTTCCACATATCTCCAAATCTCATCACTGTAAAAAATGGCTTATGAATATAAACAGAGGTACAGGTTGCACTTGTGAACAGACTGTTTCTCTGGAAATGTTTGATTAAGTCACTGCCATTTTTTAGTTTTCTGAATCTTTACTGCTGTTTTAAATGGGACATAAGCAGTCATGACCTTTTGTGTCTGATGTCAGAGAACTGAAAAGGCCCAGCAATAACTGGAGTTTACATTGGCTTCATTTTCCAGTCCAGAATTAAATACACACTACATCCAGCGCACCATACATTCTTCAAGGCTTAAGATGCGATTCAAGCCCTCCTTGTGTGAAGAAAACAGATAACAGCTGGTAAACTGTGGAGTAGTTCCAACAGGGACTTCTGCTTCCTCATAGAGCCCTGCTCAATGAATTACAATTATAATATCTCTGTGGTTGTCAAACAACTACTTACTTTAAAAACACCAGCTGTACTATGCCGCCTTTTCTTCTTTTCTTGTTGCAAGACCTATCAAACAACTAAAATATTGTATATTCTTCAGTGAAAGGCTGGCCTGGAAACTTTGAGGAAGATTAGAAGGAAACAAAGCAAGTCAACTTGTAATTGCTCCATATACGCTAGCTAAAATTACCTAATTCTTAGATGCTTAATGTTCAGCAACTGAATAAAATGGCCTGCATTTGAGAGGATTTAAGTACCCATTTGATGTCTTTTGGGATTGTGTGGATTTATCTATGCAAGTATATCATTGTCAAATCTATCAAAGATTTTATTATCATGACAGCTTTCCTCATGCCAGCTATGTGCCAGTTTTCATAAACTTCTATAAAGAATGCCTACTATTTTTTCCCGTTGCTTAATATCCCCAGAGTATATAACCTAACAATACAGGATCTAAATCCAAAAGAACAGCAGAAAGTTGAATAAAGTAATACCAATAATGATTTCTTTTTTTTTTTTTTTCCACAGGTTCAATTCTATATTATTAATAGTAGAAAAAGCTGAGCTATTTTCATGCAAGTTTGATCTGAAACCCAAGCTTTTCCATTCGGTAGCACTGGGTTTCTGTGAATTGCCTACAAGTGACTATTTTGCTTTCTCGAGACACATTTAAAACTCACCCTGGGTCCTGGGCTTCAGACTTCATATTTTTCACAGGGAAAACAAAGACTGTTATACTCTCATAGAGGAACAAAATCTAAATAAGATGACACAGTCTCTACCAAGTTGCATTTGTTTTCTCAAATGTATTTCAAACACGTAAGTTTCTCAAACTCAGCTTTAAATGTTATTTTTCTACCTTTCTCTACTTTGCCTTCAACTCCATTCTTGAATGTTTCCCTCTTCATTTCTCATCCCACCTTTTTTTTTTCAGTACTTCCCTTTGCAGTATTTCAGAAGGCAAGCAGGTGACAAGAGTTGTTTGAGAATGAAAACTTACTTTTCAGCGTAGTCAAATTGACAGCCCTGGGACAGAGTGCTGGTGGAAACTGATAGTGCTAAAACTTGCCAACAGATTTATACAAAGCATTAAAAAATTCTATTTTCCCCACAGAGTTTAAAAAAAAAATAATTTACTTTCTTTAGGAAAGACAAACCATATTTTGGCAGTGACTTATTAATCACTTGTGATTAAAATCTGCTTCATGCCATGTCCCATCAAGTCAGTCAAGATCAAAAGGCTCTCTTCACTTGCTGTGCAAGGCTCAAACCAGCAGACCCTTTCTGTGGAAACTCTCTATGAACATGTCCAGAATCTCTCTGAGACTATTTTGAGCCATTATTAATCTTTTCTGAGTCATTTCTATGAAAAGCATTTAAACTTTTCACATTCTCATCCACTCATAATACAGTGACAGCATTTTATGCAAGGAACCTGTAGCTCAAGCATTTGTCCAGTTTGTTATTTTTGAACCTCAGGATTTCAATATTTCTTCTAAACATCTTTTTAGTAATCAAATAGTTTATATAAATTAATCTATTCCAAATCTCTTCTTCCAATGAAGAAATTCCATCAAGCAGAATGAAAATAACCTCGAGACTTTTTTTTTAGTACTAAAATACTTGAGTAACTTTTGGACTAGGATGGCAACATGACTGCTGCCTTTTCTAACTGTGAGGAACATCATGTATCGGAGCACAGAGCACACAGCCAGCAGAGCAGCACAACAGTAATTGCATAGCCCAGTGGGAGCCCTTTCTAACCACAGGGCAGGAACTTTTCATTTCCCACTATAAATATTATAAGGGTGTCAAGTCTCATCTGAGCACAGAAATGTTTTGTGGTTGTTTGGACACAGGTACTGATAGGTACTTAGCAAACACTGATCTCAAGATACTTCATTTGAGGCTTAGCACCTATCAGAGTGCGAGTATTTTTGTATAGTCTGAGGGTTCACAATCTGGCAGTCTGTAGCTGAAGCAACTCCAGAAGATACTACATCTTCAAGCACTCAGGCCATAGAAGGCAAGAACTGTGTTTCTCTACTCATCTCTGACAATAAAGAGTGTAATTTATTAAGGTTCTAGGAAAAAAATGAAATAAAAAAAGCCTGGTTTTACAGTCCCTGTAATATTATTTCATTATTTGCTATGACACCATTACATTGTCAAACAATTTGAAATGCCCACTGCTAGAATGATGTTTACATTAAGCTGCAAGTTCTGTCTATATCTCTTCCCATTCTACACTAAAATACTATTAAAATATTCGCCTATTCTTGTTCTCTTGTTCACACTAGATTCACATTACATCTGTACCTACCCACAACTACAAATGGGGCAAAGAAGAGCCTCTCCATGCTAAACTTATGCTGAAACATAACAGGTAAATCTTTATAGAGTTCTAGGCAATTTGGACTAGCTGCATGAAATAAAATACTCTTCCAAAAGAGGCAGGCT
>VXAK01031875.1:0-17324 GCA_013399435.1 Arenaria interpres | reverse complement strand
GGGTGATTTTACCCCGCGGCCTCTAGGGCGGCCCGGCCGCCGCTTGTCGCCGGTCTGGAGGCGGCTGTTGGAAGCGGTGGCCAGATACGACACGGCTCCGTGCCAAGAGCGGAGGTGGATCTCGTGTGTCTGGGGGGTGGGAAGGCTAAATAGTGCAATTGTCTGTGTTCCGTCTTGCTCACTTCCGTCCTTTCAGACTTTTTAACGGTTTGGAAGTACAGTTCTCGACTCCGCGTGCTATTTTTCAATTGTTTGAGGGTTTTTTTTTGTTTGTTGGGTTGGTTGGTTTGTTTGGGTTTGTGTTTTTTTTAATGTTGCAGATCGCTTACCTGATCTGTAGCCAAGCGCTGCAGAGCTCTCAGGTTGTTTGCAGAAGATATGCCTGTTTATGTAACAAACTACTGAGTACTTCATTAAAGTAATGGTCCCACCAGTCTGAGGGGTTTATTTTTTGAACGCCAGTTGTAGAGTCAACATTAAAAAAAAAAAAAAATAGAGCCAGACTACCGCACGTGGGTTTATATGTAATTATCTTTTTTTACCTCTTCGTATGGGAGGTATTTGCCGTTCTGAAGCTGCTGTTAGCTCTTAGTGGGGATTTTGCTTTGTACGACGGAGCAAAAATGTTAAGAGGAACTTCAGTGTTAAAATCGGTAGCTACTACAGATGCTCAGGTGACACTGTTTTAACCTGAAGTTCCTCTGCTGTGACTGGGTGGAGTAGTTAAGGACCTGAAGCAATGCTGGGAGCACCAAATGCACTTTGTGGTCATTAAGTGACAGCTATTGTTTACGTGGTGTTTAGCTTGGTGCTTTTTTTTTATTGTTTGAATAGGACCACTAATCACTAAGTTACAATGACGCTACACAGTGCTAATTAGTACTGTGTCTGTAGTTTCCCAAGGTGGTGTTACTTAGCCGTTAGATTCATCTTATTTGTTATGTAAAGTGACTACCAAAATGATGACAGATAAATGTTTAAGAATTAGTGCGAACCGGACAGCACTAAGTGTCCAATAAATAAATGAAGCATTTAAAAGGCGGTGTTGTCAGTTCATCATTGCCTGTGAAAAATATTTACTTGGGAACAAAATCAAAGAAATCGAAACATTCAAATCTGTGTATTCAAAATAGCCAATATCATTATGTAACACTCTTGATCCACGAGTACTGTATAATGTTGGTTTTAGCTTTGTCTTAAACTTTGAGTTGCAACCTAGTGTCTTGGAGATAAAAGAATGTGGCTAACATTCTTGGAAAATTATGCTAATAGAATGAAAGGGGGTAAAGTGATTCTTTTTTATTTTTTTTTTCTTCATACTGTACTGTAACTCTCTTTAGGCAGTCTTTTTTTCTTTGTCTTTTTTTTTCTTCCTCTCCTCCATTCCCCGCGGTAAACCTGAGGGCCCTTTGCCTTTTCTCTCTCCAGAAAAGAAAACAGGTCTTAGGTAATGGAGGGGAAGCTTCCTTGCAAGACAGCTCAGCTGCTTGTTGGACTCAGCAGCACTCAAACCATGATAAAACAGGTCAAGCCGTTCTGTTTGGTAGAAGGCATACAGAGAAGAAAAAAAGGAATATAATAATAATCTTTCAGGCAAAAGAAAAAGATGTCCACTTGACTTTGGGATAAATGCACCCACATTTAGTTAATTACATTTATTTTGGGAAGACTGCGGCAGCCAGTTTCAGTTTAGGGCCACAAAGGCTCCAGTTGAATGGGCATGTTGCTGATGTCATTCTGAAGGCTTTTTCTCTTTGTATTTTGATGAAGTATAAT
Organism: Arenaria interpres; assembly: GCA_013399435.1. Lineage (NCBI taxonomy): Eukaryota > Metazoa > Chordata > Aves > Charadriiformes > Scolopacidae > Arenaria > Arenaria interpres. The sequence goes on along the minus strand of VXAK01031875.1, from coordinate 15,548 downwards.
TTAATCTCATTGTAACCTATATTGAGGGGTTGGAAAACGTGTTTTGTCAAGGCAGGCATGTTCAACTAATGTGAAAATCTTTACTGAAATTGGTAGCACCAATGAGGGCTCATTATATGAGACTTGGTTGGCTGAAGCTTTGTGCAGAGTGCATGCGCAAACACGGTGAATAATCACTAAAGGATAAATCTGTTTTCCCCTGATTGACTTGCCAAGGTTAGCAAAAGGAAAAAAAGAAAGAAAGATGAGGTCTTTTAACAGAATTAATACTTTGGATGACGCTGACAACAGTAAAATGGCACATAAAGTTTTCAGCTGGATAAAGTACCATGGTGAGAAGAGTTACTGGTTTGTTGTGGAACTGCAGCTTATACCACTATAATTAAAACTGTTTAGAAACTCACACATCAGTGGAACTCTTGCAGGGATACTCTTAGACCAAAATGTCATTACCATCAGGGAGTTGCAGGTGTTTACAGCACCATTACCACCCCAAAAACCCTGCTGTAACAGTTTGTGATGGCCTTTCTCTGTTTGCTACCAACTTGGCAGGGAGGGATATTTTTCAGTGCCTCAGCCAGTTCCTAGCAAAATCCAGCTGCTTAGGTTAGGTGGCCAATGAAAATGGGTTTAAGCTAGAACATTCCATGAAGACATGGAATTCCATGCTCCAGTTTGCACGTAAGTAACAGAATAAAAAGAATTTTGTACATGTCCAGGAAAGTCATAAGCGAGCAAACTGAAGGCTTGCCTTATGGAAATGTGCAATGTTTTTGTGTAAGGCTGCTGCTTTAGTGGATAGTGTTTGCCCCAAAAAGCAAAGAGAAAAAGCATACTTGTATGAACTTCAGTCACAGCCTTCAAAGGTCAAAATGGGGTGGAGGCAAGATGTTTCAGTGTTACAGCGAGGTATGTTCATTGAGATCGTCATCAGGTGGGGGAACTAAGACGAGTCTCCATGAGTTTGCCATTAAGGTGGAAGTGTCTGGTCTTTTACACCAAGACAGTTCATGTGTCTTGGGTAGCTAGTGTACAAAAAGCAGGCTTTTAAAAATTGTTATTACACAGTGAAGACAAGCCCTGTGATGATGAAGTCAATCACTGAGATAAGAAACACTGGGTGGTGTCTTGTTTTGCTGGTACTCCCTGAAAAAGTCTTCTCATGCTCTTTCCGTTGCATATTGGGAACAGTACTTTTCCTAAAGTACATGAATCCTAGAGGGAAGGATACTCTTTACCTACCTATCTTGGTCCCCAGCCTATGATGTTATGTGTGCCATACTCCAGTGAAATGGTGCATCTCAGCCTGATACGATTGGCAACAAAGTAATCACGGGAGCTGGGTAGAATCTTTCCTTCTCTTCCGGAAGGTGCAATTGCTTTCTAATTTAAAAGTAAAATTTCTGTTCTTAGGCAACTTCTATGAATGTCCTTGATACTCATGCACTTTCCCCCTCAGCTGTTTTTTGTTCTTTGTTTTTTTTTTCTTTCTGGAGACATACGTGTTCAATCTAGTCTTCATAGGTTTAAAAAATAGAGCCCCTTTCAAAGTAGTTTCCTTTGCTCTAAATTATTGAGGTGTGTTTGTGAGTATGATGTTGAAAAGGTAATATTCAGCTGAGGTCTTCTCAACGCGAAGTAGAGGGAAATAATCATCTCCTTTGTCTAAAGAGCCTTTCTGAATACATTCCAAAAGAAAGTTTGTGTGTGCAAAAGGTGGGTTGGCTTGCAGTGATAATGTGTTAGTGTTCCTATTTATATTGTAGTCTACGAAATTCCACAGTTTGGTTTGATGTTATATTTTAAAGGAGAGGAGAAGGACACTGTGGTGTTGATCTCTTTCTCTTCTCGTTCTTTTTTCAGGCTGCTGTTTTGCTTCCTAACCAGGTGGTCCCAGTTTTGTGTTTGTGTTTCTGCAAGAGTATCACTTTACACTTAATTTTACTGAATTTTATCTTAATGCTTTTTGAGCTTCTCTGCAATCTCTCAACATCATTTTCAGTTCCAATCCTCCGTTCTGAGGTGCTCACCAAATCCCACTAGCTTAGTGTCAGCTGCAGATTTTATAAACAAACTCATCACTGAGGCAATTAAAAAGAATATTGAATAGAACCATCCTCAGAATGGATTTCTCTGGGACTGTGAGATGTCCTCAGTTACTAAGCATTCATTCCTGGGTGCAAACCTGTTCTGGTTCTGGCAGCCAGTTATCTTTTTGCACGTTTTTGGTCGGACAGTCTGTTTCCTAGTTTTGACCACTCCTTGTCTGTTAAACTGCCTGCTGGAAGTGGTCAAAGAACTTTTGCACAGCGGGACAAACTCAGAATGCTGAGCCCGTGCCAGTAGTTCTTGGAGAGTCCCTTTTGTTGTGCTTTTTGTGGTTAATGGTGTTCCTACTGCAAACGTGAATTTACTCATCCTTAAACAGTCTCCAAGTTTATCTCTACACACAAGAAACAGAAGTAAAATCTATGGTTATTTGCATATTTCTAGTGTCCCCAGTATTAGAATTGTGCTAATTGCAGTACAGTGGAGGGAATACATAAAGGTAATTACAACTGTAGAATTTTGATCCTATGAACACCAAAGGTTGTGAAGGTACTAGACAGCAGAAAATAAATTCTTTGTTGTAAGGTTTTGAAGACTATGGTGATTCAGTTTAGTCAAAGTGAAAAAAAAATCATAGAGGACCATGTTGTTTTCTTTTAATAGCACCCAACTGAAGCCAGGCTACTGCTCCAAGAATGGAGTATATTACGGGATCAGTTCTAGTTTGCGGTATGAAGTTGGGTGAGAAAGGAAATCTATTTAGGCAATGAATACTGGGGCCTTTGGAAAGTGTGACTTGCACTTGAGTTCTGGATAAGTCACAGTTATGTACCAGGGAAATTTGAGGACTGTTCTGTATATCAAGCCTGGTGTTCACAAAGACACGGTCACAAAAACCTGAATCCTCAGATTAGTGAAATATTCCATAGCTTGCTCTTTTCTCGTCCACTTTTCTTTCCTTTCATCCAACTTTTGACAATTGTGTTCTCTTTTTGCTCACAAATATTTCTTTTCACTTCACAGCTTCTTCCTTTTTAGAGTTACCTAAGTTTTTTCATTTGCGTTGTACTTTCTTCCGGTATATTTGTTGCTGCATCAATGCTGTTCATGCCAGTGTTATGCATAGTGGCTACAAGGTGGAATTGTACTACTTAAGAAGTGCTCATTTAAATAAGCTACCGTTCACCATTGATGCAAAATTTGGGAACCAGTTATGAGTGCCGTCTCTACTTCTTGAAATATCAACTTGGTTTTCCCTAGTTATAATCACGTTTAAGACAATGGGATCAAAATAAGGCTGAATTTGGCCTAAATTTTCTAAGTGCTGCTAACATGACTATATCCTTCCTAAATATGCATTTTCTTTCATACTTAACATATCTACATAATTTAATAGCACAAAAGAGGGGGTATCCTTGTCCTGGCAACCAGAAAAAAAATAAAATACCACAGGCAAAAATGTAAATCTGACTTGGAAAAGAAGAGATTTTTTTTTTTCTGTTTTCACAGTATTTTGGGGGGATATTATTGCCTGTGTCGTCTGTGTTTAGGTTTGAGAATACAAAGTTGTGAATTCACAAGCAAAGCACAGGTTATATCAATATAATATTTTTTTTTTTCCTTGAGCAGGAGAATATATTTACCATTTTTCAATCATGGCATCTTTTTTTTTGCCTACTGCAGTAGCAGCTATCAAAATTATAAGACTTACTAGTATGTTCTAAGTCAACCACACAAAAGCCTGTTTTGTATTAAATAGCAGAATATGTTGAGATTCCCTCCTACCCAAAGGTGGAACTTTTGAGGTAAGTCTAAGAACTTCTCATTAGCCTTCATATCTCAAAAATATATTTTATCAAAAATAAACCCAGTGGGTGTGATCATAAGCGAAAACAAAACAATAAAATGGGGAGGATAATGGTTAATTAAGAGAGAATTGTTTCAGTATTTGTTAAATATATTTTCAGCGTGCAAGAGCATTTTTGCCATGTGTACTATAACAGTTTCCCCAGGTGAGTGGCAGCTATCTGCTCAGTTACACAATTTGATCAGAAAGGCCAAAGGCAAATAGCAGGCCTGGGATGTGTAAGCTTCTCCAGAGGCTCTCAAATACCTGGATAAATTGGGGCCACCTGTACTGCCATTCAACTTGTAGGAAAATGGCAGGATACAGCCTTCAGGTCATTCTGTTCATGCTCACTTAGGAGCTTGTTGTTAACAGTTATAGGTAAGTAGGACTCTGGAGTTATTTTATTTTCTTTTTATACTTGTTCCTTACTAAATCAGATGCATGAGCTTGAAATACTGGTAAGGAAGGTGTGGATTTCTGATTGCAGCTAGAATATACTGGCCTCGTGAATATGCAGACTTTTCCTAATTCAAAGCTCACACCATGGTTAGGGTATAAAAATAGTTTTCTTCTGTTTAGATTTAGTCAATTGGTCTTTAAGCCAAAATAAATCATTCACCATGGGACAGTGTATAGGACACCCCTAGATTCAGCTATACCAGTGGAAGAAGCAGATGTCAGCTGTCTGCTGGTGCTGTTTACAATAGTCACTGCTTGCACACAGCAATTCATATGACCACTCTCTGGTAGGAGAAATTTAGATAAATCAGGTTAATTTTGTTTGTAGCGGTTAATGCTGTGAGCCAGCCCATCAGATTTTGCTGAAGTAATGCTGCTACAGGCTGCGTTTTCAAGATATTACAGAGAACTTCATTCTTTGCAAGAAATGTGGCGATGAATGAAGGCAACATTCAGCCCCAAAATAGCAGAATACAGAAAGGCATATCCATCCATAAACAGGAATTTGTTCAATAATGATTATAATTATTATATTAATAATAATAATTCAATCAGTATTTATACAATTAATACTGATTAATAATTCAGTTAAATTATTTTAAATTCAATTCACATATTCTAGTTGTCAGGAACATTTTTATGTTAAAAAGATCTGTGTGCTGCTTTCAGAAACCCTAATGAATTGGTCAGCCTTTGTACGTTTCACACAAATTCTGCTACCTTAGCTTGCATGGATTTTGTGTTTGTTTTTGCACTGACTTTGCCTGTTGCCTCTCTGAGAATTAGAGCCTGTTCACCCTATACTGTCTCATTCAGTGAAATGTACATGTTAAACTTAAAGAGGGTTGTGAAGTGTTGTTTTAATACAAAATGTTTTAATCTGCCTGAGTCATGCACTTGTGTAAGTTGTGATGATGTGCTTGAAAGCTCCAGGGTGGGATAGCGATAATGATACTTACTGTCCAGTTTGTCTTGTGCAACAAACATTAAATAGCTGAGATAGCTAGGGGCGTTAGCCTTGGCGAAGACAGTCCTCGGAACAGCTGTAGCTACATACTGTCTTCATACCTTGGAAAATTTATTCATTTCAGCAACTTAGGTATAAATGCAGAAAAAACTGGCAGTACGTGAAATTGTGGGACTCGGCAATGAAGACTATTCTCCCCAGCTTTGCTAGAGCTCTTCTGTGAGAAATTGCTAATCGCCTCTCGGTCACACTAGGCTCAAGTACTGTTCCTCTCATTACAGCTCTGACACAAATTCTGATAGATTCATGTAAAGTATTTTAATAAGATACTACCCCATAGGTAGGCTTCTTTTCCCTCACGCATCAGCCACATTACCAGACCTTGATGTAAGGCTGGGGGAAAGAGCATGTTCCTGGAATTAGCCTACCAGGTTCTTAAACGTTTGTGGGGATGAACTCCTGGCAGAGGCTTGACTGTGCTGTTCCAGTGTAACCTGTGATAGCTGAGGTGTGGACATGGTACTGCTCCTGAGCCAAAACCATAAAATGGTGATTTTTGCCATGGGGCTTTGTGGATGTGTAGGGATGTGATGTGGGATAGGATGTAGGTCTATTGCAAAGATGTGGAAGAGCAGTTTGTTCTGAGGATCAGTTGGGGATTTGACTTCCTTGGAGTTATATAACTTTCCAGTTGTGAAGGTGTAGGATAGAAAAGGGATGTATAAGCTGAAAAAAAGGAAAATTAGTAAACATGCAAGCTTCAAAGGCAAAATTATTCCTCTAAGAGAACACTAAAGGGTAGTGGTGCCTGCCCTAAAGGAAAAAAAAAAAGTTATGCTGTTACTGCCTGTTTCACAAAGTCATCCTGCTATTTTGTTGAACTCAAAATGAAGCCTGCTGAAGAGATTTTACATCACAGTGGCTGGGACACTCCATTGTCCTGGCTGGCGGAAGGCAGAACAGTCTGTGTGTTAGTTTCCTGCAATGCTTATGAGTCAGAGCCCTACATCTCTTTCCAAGCACTCTTTAATGCTCAGGCAAAATGTAATACATGTGAGAGACCACTATTACATTCAAAACATTGTGTTCTGGCACACCTGCTTGATTTCTAGGACTTTTAAAATCCTTTATAAGTCTGAAAGCCTCTTACTGTGCCTCAAGCAGACTTATCCTCATGTACTCTTTTTAGAAGAGAATAATCTGAAATATATTTTAATTAAAAAATTGTTAATAGGGTTACAAATCTGATTCTTCAATTATTTTTGTGGATAAAGGAGCAGAATTGGATACTGTTTTTGAACAAGGTGAAAATCACCCATTTCTGATAAGAAGATGCTCAGAGGAGTTAAGTTCTGTGTAAGAGGCTGATACCAATGGTTTTCAAATACTTCTGTTAGCAACTGTCAAGAAACAGAAATTATTTTTTTTCTTTCACTTCCTCTAGACTGCATGAAACATACACAGTTAACCAACCTTCCTTAATTTCTGACAATTGACCACTTCCTAAAAATACCTAGGACTTTTCTGTGAAATTACTTTAATGATGACTCTTTCCTCTATAAAGTGTGTGTAGGATGACCTCCTAAGAACAATAACAAAAGAAAGCAAAGAACCTTAAATGTCAGATCACTCCTTGGGGCAGGGCAGGGGAAACTGGGAAAAAGTCAATTATCATTTGTTGTCTAAGGTAGTTGTTTGGGTCATAAAGAATCTTAAAGAACCTGAAAGTATTTGAAAACTATTACTGTAAGATGTTGAGGAGGAAGATGCCACAAAATCTTGACATACTAGTAAGTGGAAGAAAGTAGGTAAGTTTAAAACCTCAGAATGCATTTATTTAGATGAAAAGATGAAAGTAAGAAAGAACACAGACCATCAGATGACTGTGGGGTTGTACTGGAGAGATTTTTGTCTATCAGGGATTTAACTCTAGTATGCTTGCTAGTTTCAGTAGATATAAAGGGATGCATTTAAATGGATCATCTCTGCTTAGAAGCTTTCAAAAGCAAAGTGATTCCACTCCAGGGAAGCTAATGAGTTAGTTAAACTTACACTCATTAGTTACAAAGACCCTGATATTAGTATCCTGGGGGATGAAACTGGGTATTTTGTCATTATTATTTTGTCAATAATGCCCATAATTTTGTGAATTGCTTTCTGTATTATTTATTGGCCCTGTGTGTTTACCTCCCGTTTAGCAGGACAAATGGATTTTTCTGGGGATGTCAGGGCTGCAGTCCCCTACCTCAGCATTGCCTGCATCCATTCTGATATGTGCTCACGATAGCTTTAAGAACTACGGCTGTGCACCTTTTGCCCCTGATTGCCATCTGCCTTCCCGCTGAACCCAGTGCTGTGAACAGATCATCAAGTAAAGGAAGCTTGAGGTCTGGGTGCTTGTGGAAGCCACTAGAATTTTTATGAAAAATTATGCCTGGGTATAAGTGTATACTGAAGTTTTAGTTCTTGTATGCTAGCAGCATTTCATGCTGTATGTTACTGTGTGTGGTATAGAGGCTGGTGAGTGTCCCAGGTGCATGATTGTATTAAAGTTGCTCAGAAGCCTTTCAGGAAGCACAGAGAACCTGCATTTTTCTGGTGAACTTCTGAACCTCCGCTAAGACTGGATGCTCTATCAATAATTAGCAAGGGAGAAAACAAATTTGTGAGTGGGTAGATGCAAGCAGTCTGAGATAGAAGAGTAGTAAGACAACCATCCCCACAGTAACCAAATAAGGTCACACTTAAAAGACAACTGGAAACCAGTACTGGCCTGTTGTGAAAGAGGGTCCTAAGAACAGGGAACCAAATATAATAATTTATGGAAAACAGGCTAACGTAGCCCTACTTGTAAGGGATGTAATGACAAAATAAAGCAAGCTAGCAATGGTGTAATTGGAGATGCAGTTGTGTAAGGACTGAAGCAGGTATGAAAGAAATGAAAATATCTAGAAATCTCTTGCAAAGCATTCATCATCCCACACCACAGTAAACAAACGGAGCTATTTTGTTTGTACTTAGAAAAGAGAGGTACATTATTGTTAATTAATAAATTTGTGGTCATAAACTTTTCTTGTTTGGGGGTGAGTGATAAAGGTTCTTGCAACAGGGAAAATTGATTTAAAGTAATGGTCACAAGTATGTCTCTCTCTTCCCTCTTTGAGCTCTTCTTCGCACATCTCTCCCACTACAGCCAGGTACTGTTCTGCTTATCAGGCTACTGAGAAGGGACTAAGTTTGCTACTTCTATCATTGCATAGGACAGCCAGAAGAAGAAAAGGACTCGCTACTTTTGTTGCTCCCGTTTGTTTCTGCTGCTGCCTTGCATCCCTCAACTTTTTTCCCAGAAGCCAAGGTTATGCAAGTAGGAAGTAAAACTGACTCTTCAGGTTGTACAGGCTGCTGAAGCAACTGATTATTGCTGTCTTAGCCCAGACAAAGTAGGTAGTCTGCTGTTCTAAGTTGCTGCCTACTTTGCAGTGGCCAAAAGCTACTCCTTTTCACTTGCAAGTCTCTGAACAGGCTGCATTTTAGTACCTATGGAAGACCTAAATTTAGAGTAATCCAAATAGAGAATGCAAAAACATGCCTGCTTCTGAAGCCACCACAGTGAGGACTTTCGCAATCAGCCCCTGAGAGCAAAGGTGTGGCACAAACCTTTACACAGGTTTTTTGAGGAAATCCTAAATGTTAATCCTAAATGTATCAGCAGCATGGTAGATTCTGAAACCATCCCAGAAGTTAGATAGAAATTCCCCACTTGAAAACCAATTGGCTGGTTGGACAGACTTCTAGCTGTTCTTGTTGCCTGGCAAGTTAGCCTGTACAGCAGACCTGTAAACCTGTGTTTATTGCCGCATGAAGAATTTTGGAAGAAAGAGATCGAATCATATGCATGGGTAAGGACAATAGCGGCAAGATCTCATTTCAGCCTATGGGCAACTTGACAGTAAAGTTGTTACCAAAAACTCATGGGCTGTTGAGGAACAAGCCAAATACACTGGAGACAGAGGGTCACATTGCTGTGTAGTCAGCACCCACAGAGAATAAAAATCACAGGGTGTAGCACTGCATTGCTCTACCAAATCTAGAGGTGAGGCTCCATTATCAGCATCGTGAATATATCCATAGCTGTACACTCCCCCCTCTCCTATCATCCATCAAACAAGTGTAATTTTGGCCATTCTGAAGAATGAAGGATTGAAGGATCGCAGTAGAGAATGTTGTTCCTTCTAAATACCCCTGTGTTTTGGTTTTTTTTTGTAAATCTGCCTTCAAATGTGCTGATGCACGTGAAACCTGTAAACCTGTTAGCTTACTTCTGTGTTCCGAGCTGGTAGGCCTGGTCTGTCTGGAAGAAAAATGGACTTTTTGTTTATTTGCGGGAGGAGCAGAAGGAAGTTAGTGAGGATGAGAAGTAAGAGTGAGGGAGAGAGGCCATAATAAGACTGAGAAACAGACAGAGTTAAAACTAATCAATGGGAAGAAATTCAGGCCAAGGAATGTAAAATGGGGATTCCTGGCAGGTAGTGGGAAGCACATTTGACTGAGCCAGTTCTTTTGCCTCCTCATGGCTGCTACAGCTTTTGCTGATGTATAAGTTCAAAACTAATTTCTATATTTCGTTTCATCTGATAGGTGTTTTTGGAACATGCTGCATAAGCAACTTCATGTGGAAGCTGTTATGATTGTAGTTGGTTAGAGGATAATCTCAGGGATATAGTAGACTGTGTAGATTTTAAAAAAGTAACCTTCTTAACGTGCTACCTTCGCTTATGCACACTTTGTTATTTTCTGTTACAGTTAAAACAAGGGTAACTAATTTGACCCAACTGGGGAGTAAGGAAGTCAGCTTTCAGAGAAGATCTCAAATTTCAGTCATTATGAAAGCGCCATTTTCCAGGCAGGGTTATTCAACATGTAGGTGGACTCTTTCTTTTACATTGTTGGGTAATTTTGCTGAAGAAACATCCTGGCTATTAGAAGGCACTGGTGAGTAGAAAGTTTGTTGAGAAAAGTACTGTGGTGGTTACCACAAGTCCTGCAAGGGACCAGTACAACCCCCACATCAGACCGTCAGGAACTGAGGTCTGCAGCTATATTGGGGTTTGTGTCTAACGACCAGGCTTTCATAGAGACCTTCTGGTTTCAAGAATTGGCAAAGATGTTAGTGCAGATGGGGCTTGAAATGTCAGGGGTGGAATCTTTCCTACTTTGCTTCTGGAAGCACACGTGTGATCTGGGTTTGTCCCTCTTAGGAAATTCTTTCCTTTTTAACTTAAATAACAGCAAGTGAATTCCTGCCAAAGTGTTCTGGAACTATACTGCACATAGCTAACACATTTTTCTCTTCCTGAGAAATACTGCTTTCATTTCTTTTGTACCTTGGGTTAAAGAAAGCAGCATTCATTTGCATTGGATGCTCAAGTCTGTTAGCAAACTGTACCAACGCTCCTCTTCAGATCCTGCCTTATTATATACGCCTGGCATATGGAACCATGTTGACACATGATGGTAGAATTTCTGGCTTAGCATGCCACGGTGGTGAATTTTCTCCCCCAGTGTTTCCTTATGTCTGCAAGTATACTGTGGAGAATAATATTCTTCTGTTGCAAAAGTTATTTGGCCAAGGACCCAAATTCTGACAAGACAGACAACCCCGACTTTGAAAGCACAAAACCAGCATGCAACATCCCTGTAAGAAAGAATTAACTAGTGGCAGAGATATGGACAGCACACAGAGGTCTACTCTTTATCCAATGATCTAACTGGTAGAATTATTGCGTCTTTGTTGATGTGGTGAATTTCCCCTTGTAGCTCAATAAATTGTATTAATTACTTGATGGGAAGAAAAGGGATATTTTGAAGGCACTCTGTGAAACCACCACTGTGAGGAAGAATAACAACAGGTAGGTTTAAAAACTTCTGGGTTTAAATTTGGTTCCCATTTAGTAAAAAATTATTTAAAAAACAAGTCTTCCAAGAATAGATAATGAAAATAAGTAGTGACTTATCTTATTCTTGTAACAACTTGCTGAGTAACTTCATATGGTGGAAATGTTTGTAGGAGGATGTACTTTGATTTCAAATACAAGCAGGGCTTTGTAAATGTGTTCAGATCACTGTGCACATAGTGGCTTAGTTTTTGCATAGAACCTACTCCAGAAGGATTTTATATAAATGGAGTACAAACCTCATGCTACAGTTACAGTTCTATGCAATTAACTTCTTTAAAGGCTTGTTAAGAATCTTTGCAGTTTTCTTTCCAGTCCTATGGAAATTCTGCTATCCATCCAATCATAGATTTTTACATTACTAAATTATCTTGATGTTATCTCCAAAAAGACCAGTACAAATCCACTGCAGTATTGGGCTGTGCTGGTCTTGCCTTGCAGCCGGATTGCTGATTGGGTAAGTAAGTGTGTGACTGCATCCAGTTCTAGAAGAGCCCATTTTTGTTTTTAACTGGTGCAGTGCACCAGGACTTGCAATCTACTGTCTTCAAGAGCCACCACCCACTTTTTGGCCAAATGTAAGACTGAAAAGAGGGGACCAAGTAGTGGCTGAGTCATTTCTGTCATGTGCCAACAAGTTGCTTGTTTGCTGATTGGCCACCTGCCTTTGATCTGGATTATATCATACCAGGGACCTGCTCCAGCTGGCCACAGATCGGGGAATGTGAGCTGTAGTCAAGGATACCTGCAAAGCACTGGGAGCTGCAGTGAAGAGTCTTTGAAGAGAAGCACAGGGAAAAGCAAATTAGAGGGAAGACAAGGGAAAAATAGAGGCAAGGAGCCAGTTTCTGATCTCAGCGTCACTGATGTCACCAATGAGAATCTGGTCCACAGAGTGCTGGGGAAAGAAGAATAGACACAGGTCAGAGGCAAAGGTGTCAAACAAGCACAGGTGACAGAGAGGGGATAATTAATCATGTCTCAACTGTAATCTTAATGACTACTCTGCTTTAACACTCGTAATGCCTCTTACTCACCCAAGAGCACAAAATTAACAAAATCAACAAAATCTTTCCAAGCCACTGGCTTGTCTGTCATAGCAGCTCCAGCAGTGATTTTTACTGGTGGCACCCTCAGCTGCAGATCCATCTGAAGGCCAACACGCACAGATCTAGTGAAGAGGAAAGGATTTAAATCTCCTCATGTTTCAGGTTAAATCCTATAGCAACAAAGAAGCCACTGATCTACTTTCTTGTGATGTTCCACACATTTCCAACGACCCTTAATTTGCTGTTACTCTAAAGCTAGGTGAATACCGACGCACTTTTTTTTTTTAATTTTTTGAAGCTTCAGCTATACTTTAGAACACATTGTCCTCAAAAAAAAAAAAAAAATCCATAAAGCCACAAAAAACTTAACTTCCTGAAATATTTTGTTTTGAAAGGGCTCATGAGTTGGAACTCTAATGGAGATTCAAAATAGATGAAAATAAATGTTTAGTTTGGTGCAAGGATTTTTTAATTACTTCACTAGACTATTTGTTCTGAAAGTAGTTTTTTTATCTTCTAAAAAAAAGTATGCATGAAGAACCCCTCATCTGCTTCCACATATTCTTCAAGCTAAAAAAGTTATTTTTAATGACTTACTTGCTTATAATGACTCCATTCCAAATTCTCCCATTTTACAAACATTTGCCCCAGCAAAAATTTTTGGGTAGATTGACCTGCAGGAATAAAACTAAGGCAGAGCCAATAGCTGGTTTTGTGTGTCTACATACAGTTAGGGCTAATGTGATCCAGTATTAAAAAATACATTTTGGCTACTGCCTTTCATTAAAGAGGACATCATTCTCTAAAATACAGCTTTGAAATTCTTTGTCCATTATTGGAATAGCAGTCTGATTTCCTGAAGTCTCACTGAGGGAAAGGAGGCATTGTCTCCTACTCCTGTTGTGCAGATACTTAGGGGCCTGATCTAGCAACAAAGTGCTAAACTAGTGCATTAGAAAGTGCAATAGTTTTTGCTGGATTTTTTTTAATTATGAATTTGAAGGAGCTTGTCTTTGGTTTGAAGCTAACAGACTTTGTCAAGGTTGAAAAATAACCTCCCACAAAAAAAAAAAAATTACCCGAAGAAAATTCTGCTTCCAATTAGTGAATGTTTTAGACATAGCTAAAACGTATTAAAAATCATGGATCTGCCCCGAGAAACAAAGCTGTCAACTGAAGTCAACAGCTTACATTTAAAAGATATTGGAAATTTCAATTGCCAGATATTTCTGTTGCAGTTTAAAGTCCCTTATCTCAGATTACACCAAGTACCCCAAATTGCAAGTGGAAGCAGTCTTACAGCTCAGACTTGAGCCTCTGTAGAACTGCTGCTCATGCAGAACACTTCTTGTGATCTCAGTAGGAGTGCTTGCAGTATGTAGTACTTGTCACATTTACAGATTTCCAGCTTGGAGCCTAAATGAAGCCAGTGTATGATTAGAGAGTTAACTCAGCTGACTGAGCTTTTTAAGAACTCATTTGAATATGTAGCATGTAACTCTCCATATAACATACAGACCCCAGTTTTTAATACTGCTGGAAAAGGTCATTCTAAATTGGAAGTCACTTCAGTAGGGATAGATATCTATGAAGAAGAGTCATTGAGGGAGTCAACAGGGTCATATGATTCTCTGGAATGGAAGTCAAACCATGTTATTCAGCAAATATTTAGGTGTAAGTTTAGGAAATACCTGTAGAGTTTTGCAACTCAATTCCAAAGTTGAAGAAATTTTAGAATGTGAGATGTTGTGCTGCACTAAGTTTACAAAATACCTTAATGCTATTATTTTTGAAAAATAAATATAATTGTGCTTTCGTTATTGCTACTGTACTTGTATTTCTTCAGTAGAAATAAATATTGTTTCCTTTTACAGCAGCTGGAGCTGAGTTATGCTCCATGTCTTCCTGGTCTAAGAAGTCATTCAGCTAAAACCATTAGGGACAGAAATTTGCCCTAAGCTGCTAGTATAAACTTCAATATGCCATACATGCAGCCAGTTGACTTCTTACCAAGACAGCTTCTCTACAGATTCAATGACGAAGGATCTCTCCGCAGTGATCCTCCTTGGAAGAGTGATCTGCTTTTTGTTGTACACTCACTAGAGAATATGGGTGAAACCCAGAATGCTATTATAAACGTTCCTTCCCTTCAAGCATGATTGACTTTTCTCCATCATGTCTTAAACAAAAAGACTGTTCATTGCCAAGAGAGCATTCTCCATTTTGCTGAGAGAATGTGTCACAGCATCATTGTATGCAGCACACCTCCTTAGTTCCCTCTCAGCAGTTCATCCTCTTCTACCTTGCAGTCCTCACATCTGCTAGCTTGGAAATGAAGCCATTTCTACACTGAGTTTGCCCAAACCAGATTCCTCTTCAGCTGATACCAAATAAAAATAATCATCTTTCAAAGCTGAGTGTACAGTTTCACCCATAAATTGCCAGCATTTTTTAATACAAAGGAACGTTTAAGATGTGGATTACTGACATAGGGCCATAATTCTCAAATGGCCTGGTTTTGAACAAGTGCTTTGAGAAATACTTTTCAGTCTCCTCTTAATATCCCTTTTATATGCTATTCCTTTGAGAAGATTCCCCTGATATGTAGATTGCAGCCAGGAATAACAAGGACGTACAAGGAGCTGTTAAGAAATGAGATGACACCTTTGACATCAATGAGAGCACAGGTCATGGTACCACTGACATCATAGTGGTGAGGTTGCTGTAATCTGTGGAAGAGTGATTTGTTGCACATTACAGAATACATGCAGATAAGTTCCTTGAATCTTATGTAGTAAAGAGAAGAGACCCTGAAATCCCTAACAAAAATGTTTCTGCTCTGCATTCTGCAATGAAGACTGATATCTGATGAATGTGAAGTATATATACCAGAAATGCATCAAAAACTTTTATTCTCTGAGACTAAAATTTGTATTTGACCTGTTATGAAAAAATGGAATTTAGCATCATTCAGACAAAGTATTTTCCTGCTGACAATGCCAGATGTTCTCCAAAAGGGTAGTCTAGTTGTGCATAGTATTCTCCTTTCATTCATCTGTTTGTACAGAATTCACTAACAATTTCTTTAAGAAAGAATAAGAGTAAAGAAATTGATACTTCAGACCCATCTTTCTAGCTCATAGAAATGTCAGGAAAGACATGCTCTTGTACCCAAGCAAGAATATTCTTTGCACTAGCTTTGCCATCACAGAAACGTGGTG